>JAFHAR010002059.1:26500-36816 GCA_019677225.1 Absidia healeyae | reverse complement strand
TTTTAGTATAAGTGGATAGAAATGGAAAATCGGGTAGCTTTTTTTTAAAAAAACTGGTGTGTGTGTGTGTTTCTACGGTGTATACATATAAATAAATGTTTAGCTAATAAAGTACTCTAAAAAGACCCATTGGATGACAAAGAACCAAACACCAGAGTAGGTTCCCTTGTTCCAATTGGATCACACAGGGAAGCTGTTTTTGGATAATGAGGGCGGAACTTCAAACGCCGACAGAGGGCGTGCCATTGGGACAAACATGTTCGGTTGCAATTTTCAATGGTTGAGTTATTATTAGCTCGTCCGAGTGCATATCCATCTTTCTCTGTTTCCTTTTTTGTCGTATAAATTGAATTGAAAGTTTGGTTCAGCACACTTGTCCTGCCTAGATCAAAAGCAGGATTATTGAGATTTCGTCTACCAGTGTACTGGGTAGCTCCCTTTTTTTTTTCGTAAAGATCCGAAGACGCTTAATCAATCAACAAGAGGTTTCCAGTTGTCAGGGTAATCAATAAAAAAGTCGCTTCCGAGGAAAAAACAAAACAAAAAAGGGGCAAAAGAACGATCAATGGTAAGAATTTCCATAAAAGGAACCGTGAGAAGATTTCAATGTTTGCAAGCAAACACCGACTTTTATCCACAGATACCTTTCCTATTAGAAAAAGTACTGTATTAGTACTGTCTCTTTTTAACATTGACATGATATCATATACGAATACAGTGTAGTTATGTAGTGGAACTGGAAAAAAGAAAAAAAAAAAGACACACGTATGTTACCAATAATGTCGGGAAATGGTTTCGGTTCCCGATATTACAGAAAACTGGGACATTCGCACTTCTAAGGAAACTTAAAGGAATCCCATAGTGTATTTTGTCTTTCTTTCTTTTTTCACGCGTAAGTCTATGCGAACTTGTTATACCTATTGTATTGACGTAATGTCGTTAATATGATGTTACCCTGGGGTCATTTTTATAATGTGAATGACGCAATGGTTGACTTGATTGTGAAAAAACTGGGTAAAAGATATTTTAGAGTTGAGATATAAAATGATTCCCCAGAATTGTATGATAGCGGGAAATGGGTGGTCCGGGCGAGTGTGGGAAGAGATAGCATAATTAATAGCTGAAGGGGGGTCTTACGAGTCAATAATATTTTTTTTCAGCCGGAGATTATTTGTTCCACTGACATGAGCGATCCTCAAGTTATCAAATAAACCTGTGATAAGACTTATTGAGGGTGACTAATGAGAAAAAGTGACATTAGTACTCAATTGTGACCAGTGTTGTGTCGATGAATTTCATGTTTTTCGCTTCTAACTCCTCAACCAGATATCCTCAGTCCATAGTCTTCTAATATCTAATGTTACTCTCTTATAGGCGCATCTTTCAAATTAAGCAACACTATGACCGTACGATGGAGAAAGCGCCAGGTCTCATCTATTACTCGCTTACGCTAGATTTTATTAACACTCCGCTTTCGCATTATATCGGGGTTCAGAATAATAAAATATATTTATTTTGAACTCAGCCTCAGGCACTATCTGCAATGTGCTATAAATTACTCTACATACAGTACTACATTATTGTCAGCACCGTCCAGAGTGACTAATGTGGAGTATGTAGTATGACTAAGGTTGGCATTTTTGTCCCATCCCAAGTGTCCCAAGTGTCCCAAGGAGCTCACAAGAAAAACAGCCTCTACATTTTGTTAATCAAAATATTTTTCATCTCGGTTGAACAACTTCATTATTCAGAGAAGAGTTTGAATCAAATTAAATCATGCTTAAATCATGATGGAATAACAATAATGATAATAAAAATAAAAGAATCAAATCAAATACTTGGGACACTTGGGGAACTTGGAAACATGGCCACGAGTTTACCACACATTTCATAGTAAGCACCCCAGACCGTAGCGTCACTCTATAATGACGTACAGTCAAAATAGCCAAAATTTGGATTTTTTCACGTCTACCACTTGACCTACCTATCTAACCACCCAAGGACCACTAATATAAAGCATACCCCTTGGGACACTTGGGATGGGACGCCTCAACTTTGTCCCATCCCATCCCATCCCAGCATCTCAACTGCCAACCTTAAGTATGACGGGTGATGTTTTATATTATTCGACCTTGGGTGGTCAAATTTTACAGACTTTTCTGTAAAGTACTTAAAATAACAGTATCAAATTTGTAGCTTGAAAGGCTATTTATAATGAGTTAAGAAATAAAGGAAAATATATGCTTATGATATAACATCGTTAACTAGGCACGTTTTAAATTCAATGTTAATGTAGACGGCTTGAATTTTAATCCCCGCTTTTGTCCAATAAATTTTCATAATGTTTTGAACTTGTACCTCCCCCTTTTTCTCCCTCTCACCTTTTTTTATTTTTTATATTCCAGTAATGGCTGAAATTGAAAACCGTATTCCTGAAGAAGAAGCTCCCCCCCCCCCGAATCCATTCAAATGCTCAAGCACAACAATCCGGAATGGGGGATCAAACTCTGTAGATAATGAAATCCCAAGTCTCAGCTTGAATGGCAAGTATCTGAAAATCGGGTCAAGAAGATTATGCAAACACAAGGATTGACCCAATCAGCGATTATCAATGGCGATGCTAGCGGTCTCAAAATTGTGAAAGGTGGTGTGGAATATGATCTGTCTCTACATGTGTCCTTTATTAATCCCAAGTTGGACCCTCAATCTGTGTCTGCGAATGTGATGGTAAGGTGTTTTATATCAATATACGTATTTTTATTGGTGATACACTGATAGTACCTTTTTTTTTAACTAGGCCAAAATGGTGGACAACGTGACATGAAAAGGATTATTCGCTGCCAAGGACATCAAAAAGGACGATATCATCTTCACGAAAACGCCTATCGCTTGTTTTCCATCCTGGGTAGGATTCACGATGGCATGTACCGGCGAAGCGTGTGGACTCTGCTGCAAACTATTTAAAAGGGCGATACACATGGATGTGCGATGTAGCAAATACGATATCATGTAATGTAGAGGACAAAGTAAAACGGCGGCGATGGAAATCTTTCACCTATTGGAATGACCTGCACTCAATCCTCACATGCGCAGCTATTACGAACCTTTTTGCCGTGGAACAGTGGCAAGCATTTGTGGCGGTAGCTCACATGCATTGTCATAGGATACTGGCTCATCGACGCGGAGAACTGGAAACAACCTTGATGCATTACAACGCTTTTGTCACGGTGAATCAAACGGAGCGGCAGACGAAAGAAACGGAATGGACCCTTATGGAATATCCTACACTCGAACTCTGGGTGAAAGCAAGAAACAAGTTGGACATTCAAGGAAGTTTAGCATCAACAATCAAAACGGCAGCATGTATCTGGTCCATTCTCACATCAACCACAACTGTACTTACAACGTGTCTATCGATCATCTCACTGCTCAACAAACGCAATACATTCTTATGGTACGTGCAATCCGGGATATCAAAAAGGATGAACAACTGTGCGAACCCTACGTCAACCAAGATGGAACAAGGAAACTAGGCAAAACTACCTCAGCAAGGCACGCTGTGAAACTGATGGGTCATTGACGCAAGGACTTTCGATCGGTGCGGAATGAGCCTTTTATATGGTGTGCGTGCCGTGTCTGTGTGCGTGCGTGTATTTTAGTTTAGTTTAGTTTAGTTACTTACTTTGTAGATTAGCTTTATGATTAGTTTAGAATCTATTCGTGTATATTTTTTGTATTTTATTATTTATTATTTTATTTTGTCTATACCATCAAATAAAAAATTTTACGACATATTTTTATAGTATCATTTGTGGTGGGGCGAAATCTTGTCCAATGGACTGTGTGTGTGTACATGTGTCTGTATATGTGTAGTCGTGTTTTTTAAGAGGTTGATTACTTTTTGTTAAAAAAGAAATGACAGATATATTGGTGATTTTTTAATAAAGTGGGTTAAATTATGGATTATTTAAACAATAGGTCCGATATTATGGATCACAACTAATTACAGAAGCAATAAATTTTTGAAAAGCAAACAAATCAATAATTTACCTATTAAGGCTCAATTAAAAAAAAATAAAAGACTTACCCAATCTTTCCCCAGCTTTCATATATGAAATATATAGAATGATGATGAGAGGATGCCTTTTGTGGAAAACATGGAAGCGCGTAATTTGACGGAGATTCAAATATTTCGTTCTGTCCGCTCACCTTTACTGTCTTCTTCCTTATGGCAAGTCGTCTATAATCTGCCTACTCGTTTGTTGTCACAGCTATTAAACCTTTTTATAATGTATTTTTGTATGACAGTCATCTGGTTTTTAACTAGAATAGTAGTGTAAAGTTCAGTTTAAGTTTGATTTATCCACAACCTCATTATTTCTGGAGGTCGATTTTGACTATATCAGTATCAGGAAAAAGCTCGCCTGGTCGGCATTTCAAATTTTGTATTGTCCTTCGTTTGTGTTCCAACTTGCCAATTGTTATTATTTGATGGTATGTCTTTTTTTTATTCTTTCTCTTTCTTTTAACTTTTTACATTCCTTTTATTTATACAATCTTTTCATTATATCAATCACTCATTATTCATCAACTTTTTTTTTCTTTCCCTTCCTCTTCTCTCTACCTTCTGACTATCTTGATTTCATTATGAAAGTACAAGTTTTGTTCCTTGGCAAGTATGACATTACCTCTACTTTCCACTTATATCGCTTCCCCATGCCTGTATCGCCTCCTTTGAACTCGCCAATTCCTACGTCACCAACGAAAATAACTAGAACGACAGAAGCGAAAATAGACCAATGTGCCATGTATTATTATTGCTTGGAAGATCTAGAACGCCTTACCATTCTCGCGTCTGTCCCCTCATTCCGGCATGTCAATACAATGCAACTGTACCGCGATTATCCAAGTGCCTTTTGCAAGAATGCGATTGATGGTTACACCTATGCCAACACCCAGGTACTTTACGAATTGGCCACTTGCTTCAAATCGAATCTTCTTATGGACCTTTGCCAACTCACTGAACACACGCCTATAAATGAACGACATTCTCTCTTGCAACGGATTCCTTTACTTGACACTACTTCACTGACAACTTCATCATCCTTACCACCATCATTGTCACTCTTTAGCAATAACCTTCATGTACAGCTGGTTGAACATGTATTACATCCTGTACGACTCGATGGCCAAGAATGGTTCCTGCAACCGTGGATTAAGCAACATCAACAGCACCAAAGACTATCTCCTCCACAGGACGAACATCATCATCACCATCATCCACTCACCGCCTTACCTGATGTTAGTGTCACGGATATGGACTCAAGGTAAGCCAAAAATAAATCATGCTGGGATGGGGGCTCACGTCAATATACTAACCCTATATTTTACAATGGTAGGACAAAGGAATCCTCATTATTATTACAGCGTCGACTAGCTCCCAAACTTGGACACCATGCACCACATTTGACTATCAACACGCCAGCATATACGGATCATCATCTACACTCAATACAGTCGGCTCCATTACGAAAGTCCATCTCCAAACAACAAATCAATAAACGTATACAAGCTGCTGCCGCGGCAGCGGCGGCTACTGGTACCAGTACTCATCCGTCTCCCTCAACTGCAGCTATGTCATGGCTTTATCGACATCGCGAATCAACTCGGGTGCCACCACAGAAAAAATCGACCACTTCTAGTAGCATGAACCGCTCTCGCCGTCCATCTTCCTTGTCATCCTCACTCTCATCCTCACCTCCACCTTCGTGGACTACAGTCACCACCGAAAAACAATCATTTTTACGGACCTTTGAACACCTACATGATACGTTGGAACATACTCGCACACAAAAATCAAAATTGGATGATACCATTCGACAAACGTCAGCAACCTTGGGGAAATTACAGCAGTCCTCATTACCGCAAAGGATCAATGACCAGGTCACCAAACAAATGGGCGAATGGATGCCACCGTATTTGGAACAAATGGAACATTGTATGGGTCGATTACTGATGTTGGAGACAAAAGTGGCAGCCAGAAGACAACAAGCTACGCCATCACCAACAGCACTGCCAGCAAAGATAACCAACAAAACAACAATGAAGATGGAACTCTTGGCTTTGATGAATCGATTGGATCAATTGGAACGAAGAACAACGCCCTCTCCTACTGGAAAATGAAGTATGGCCCGAACAAACATGTAGATAGTACTTTGGTAGATTAGTTTATATTGTATTCCCCCCCCCTCTTCTTATATGTATACCCACATTCATTTTTATCTCTTATTACTCTTCACTTGACTTCTTTGTTGATTTTACCTAATCCCCCCCTCCACTTTCCACTCCCTCCATTTTATTATTAGGTTGTTACTTGATTAGTTTAGTTTGTATTTTACTCTTCTCACATACTGTTGAATGTATTATTTATCAATAAAAATACAAAACTTGTTTTTATCATACCCTCCATCTTTCTTCATATAGTGCTCTTATCCAAATGATGTTGAAAATATCCCACTGTAGTGCTAAAAATAAGACAATTGGAAGTACAGCTTTTTTTTTTTTTTTGGTATGATAGCCTATTCATTCATGGTTCTAATATCAAAGAAAATGTTATGCCATCACAAGTCAAACCATCACGCTCCAATAGACATGCATGTTTTGTCAAGCATTATCAATATGATACAAGAAGTAATGCCAAGTTTGATATTCGGAAGGCAAATTCATGTCACACCCTCCAAAATAGCGGCGTTTGAATATATTCAGGGGTACAAATTCTGGCCTCGGTTGTTGATGGGCAGCGCGTGAAAGTGAAATAGCTATATTTGAATAAAATTGTAGTAAATTCAAAAGGGATGACTTGACAAAGTAAAATAAATATATATCAATAGAAAAACTGTCAAAAATGTACACCAAAACCCCACATATTCAGTGCCTCCCAATCCTCTCTCACTGTCATCATTTCACCAAAGACAATGTGCATAAATAGCAATTGTAAGACAAAAGTAAGAAATGAAAATAAAGTATAAAAAAAGTCATTTTATTTCAAAAAAAGGACACTTTATATACTAACAAATAAAACTACCACTACTATATCTATTCTACTATTTCTATAGGATATGAAACTTCGCTTTTGTTTACGGTACAAAAATAGAACATGTCAATATTTGTACATTCAGGGTATATTTTCCCAGCATTTATAATCACTGCAGCCAAAACACACACAAAATCCGGGTTTGGGGGGGTATACGTGGTGGTGTACGGTGTATGTGTGGTGTGGTGAAAAAAAAAGCCTATGATAGGGTAAAACAATAACTGTAAAATATAAAGCAGAGAGTATCAATTATAGAAGACGTTTGATTCACTATGCCTAAAACAAAACAAAACAAAACAAAACAAAACCACCAACTGCAGTACAACAAAGACAATAAAGAATATATGATAAATAATAAGAGAGACAATCAATTTTATTGAATTTGGATCAAAAAGTGCTGTGGATATAAGGAGTACATTCAAATCAAATAATCAGACTACAAACTAAGCTACACTAAACTAGTCAGAATTGGTGTTCAAATCGTCCAAAGTTGGGCCACCATTACAGTTCATTGATCTTGATATTCGTGTTGGTGACCATAAGCCGATACTCGAATTGCTACGCCAAACCGAATCGCTTTTGCTATCACCTAGAGCCAACCACCAGCAAGCGGCCATTTTGGTTTACCTACAAAATAAATTCATTTCATCAAACAAGTTCTAGTATTTCATATAAAAAAATAACGTGTTCCATCGCGGAATATCTTACATTACCTGCAACATCATAAAGAAAGCCGATGGAGATAAAACAATGTTCCTGAATCTAAAATGACGGGTGATGCCATGCACTTTGTAAATCCCTTTCGAAAATAACACTAATCCTGTAATAAAAATAAATCGATAAGCACAATGAGACAATGAAAGAAGGATGAAGAGAGAAAAAAGTGAGGGAATCATAAAGAAAAAAAAAAGAGGGAAGAGAAGAAAAAAGAAAGGCAAATGGATAAAATTTAAGCCCCGACTTTTTCGTTGAACGTGGTTGCAATTACACATTGGCCATTGTGCATGACTTTGATTCCAAGTGTACTTTTGCTATTACTGTAAGTAACTGCGATGGAATTTTCAAGTAGAAAATATTTGCATTAATAATGGAAACGCTATATACATATGAAAACACGACAATCGCTCCTTACAGAGAGATAGCGAGGCCCATTCGTGAAATAATGACCAATCAGAGGCCTTCATTCTACTCGCTCCCGCTTGGTGTCCGTGTAACTTCATATTTGACATGAGTGTACAAAAGAATAATCCATATGGATATGCGTGGAGTATACACAAAAAAAAGTAGTTGGCGGACGAGTAACAAACAAAAACGCTCAAACGCCATCCACAATTGATCTCACGACTTATATCCGCGTGAACCCTTGAAGTCATGAAACCTGGTAAAAACAACAGAAACCGCTCAGATATCACCCCACAGGCATCCTGGTGACTAATACCAATAAAAATGAAAACCGCCCAGATAGCACACCCACAGCCGCCCAGCCCGGATAAGAATAATCAAAAAACGTTCAGCCAATACTCCCACAGACGCCCAGCCCAGAAAATAATAATAAAGAACATTCATTCAATACCTCCCCCCCCACAGACGCCCAGCCCAGATAAGAATAATAAAAAACGTTCAGTCAAAAACCCCACAACCATACAAGCCAATATAGAATAATAACAGTATCATTACAGTTGATTGAGGTAGACTGTACATATACATATATAATGGAGAATATAATATAGACAAGACACATTGATATTGATTGTTTGATTGAGTTTTATTGAATTAAAGTATATAAAATAAATAAAAAAGACAGGGGTAAACGGATAAAAAAAATTGGACGGGGTAAATAATGATTCCAGCTAGAAAGTCAAAATAAAGGGTAATACAATAAACTAAAAGGGATACCTAAAGGGTTTTGTATTGGAAGTATGTAATGAATTGTATACACTGCCACACCATTTTGCCATTTAGAACCAAGATCATTCTTCTTCCTATATATATAAAACAATCATCAGTTCAATCCACATGTTCATCCATGCTATATGCCCTTGGTTCATCCTATCTCCTCTTTTTTTTCTATGTTGCTAAGTTGCTTACCTCTTCTTCTTCATCTAGTTCTTCTTGAGCTTCATCTTGTTCCTCTATAAATTTCACATCATGTACGAAAAAAAAAGGTGAGTACACTAAGTAGGTAATGCTGACTTTTTTCTCATTCCCTCCTCTTACCTTGCTGTTCGTCCATTTGATCTTGCAGCTCGTCGAGTCGACTTTGTTCTTGATCTAATTCCTGTTGTCTTTCTTCATCATAATCGCCTTCATCCAGCTCTCTCTGTTCCTGGTCGTGTAGTCTCTGCTCACGGTCCAGGCGGCGTTGTTCTTCATCTAAACGGCGTTGTTCATCATCCAATTCATTTTGGGCATCATCTTCATTGTCGTCATCAGCATCTTCATGGTCGTCGCCGCCACCAATTCCGCGGTCACCTCCGCCATAGCCGCCGCCACCATAGTAATCGTGAGGAGGAGGAGGTCCACCATAGCCATTGTCATTATTGCGTTCCATTTCATCGATTTCTTTCTGTTGGCGACGATTTTCTGCTTCCAAAGCATCGAGGCGGGCTTGTTGTTCATCCTCACGTTCTTCGTGTTCATTGTATTCATGGATACCATAAGCCAGGGCACCACCGGCAGCAAGACCAGCTAAAGCACCACCAGCCATCTTCATATTGCCGGATAAACCACCAAAGAACGACTTCTTTTCAGGTTGCTGTTGAGGGGTAGGGGGAGTAGGGTAACCAGCTTGTTCACCTTCAACACCACCGGGTGGGGGTGCTTGACCATAACCACCATAAGCAGCGCGTTCGCCTTCACCTTGGTGAGGTGATGGGTAGCCTTGTTGTTGTTGAGGATAGCCTTCATAACCAGGAGGACCGGGAGGGTTTTGGCTCTTATGACGAGGATCTTCCCAGGTGGTGCTTTGATCAGCATGGTTGATGAAGTAACTAGTAAATAAAAAAAAAAGAGAGAATTGGATTTTCAGTTGAGTTGGGTTCATTCATTTCTGTGCACCATTTTTCTTGCACTTACTATCTACCGTCAGGTGCTTGACGAGCTTCCCAACCTATCAAAAAAAGAGTGGGGGATGTTAGTGATGAAGTTGATGAGTTGGCGGATGCATGATGAATAAACTATTTGCAACTTACCTTGAGGTAATGGTTCAGACATATTTGTATAA
>JAFHAR010002057.1:25997-36194 GCA_019677225.1 Absidia healeyae | reverse complement strand
TTTTTTTTTTTTTTTTTTTTTTTTTTTTTTTTGGTAGTTTATTTGGATATTCTTATTTGGCTCAGATGAAGAATCATGGGTAGTCCAAACTACTCACCGCTACAATGATTCCGGTCCCGTTATGGCAACTCCTGCTATCATTCAACGTCAACTAAGTCGTGCAAGCTTTACCAAGGGCGGTCGAAACAACGCCAATGCTCCTCTGCCTCAATTCAATGAAAAGAACCGTACTGATGATGCCAATCTTACTCAAGCTACCGCTTTACACAATTGTAAGTACCCACAGTATGAACTTTTTTTTTTATATACTGACATTTGCTGTGATTTTATTTTGACAACCCATAGATCAAGCAAGTCCTGACGACCCCAACGAACTCTCTTTTGAAAAAAATGAATCCTTGGAAATTTTGGATCGCAAAGGCAACTGGTGGCAGGCTAGAAAAGCCGATGGAACTACTGGCATTGTACCATCAAACTATGTAAGTAGAATGGAGTGATATAGGATTTGATTGACTCACCTGATTGAACACAAGTACAAGTACTAACTGAAACTCCCTTTTTGTATATAGTTTGAATCTTAGACATAGTATCCATTCATATTAGTTTTTAGTTTTTATTAGTTCTTAATTCTTACATATTTTACATTTTAGTTTAGTCTTTTATTGTGTGTTTTTTTGACGTGTTACTGCGCATAGTAGCTTAGCTTTTATTCATATTATCAATAAAATGGTTTTTTCAATACACTGTTGATGAAGTTTTGAAGACTGATGTATGGATTGATGAAATTTGTGAACGGTGGTGTAGAAATGGGATCTAGGACTGGATTTTTATTCGATATAGTCAGTATCGGTGGGTTTTGAAGACAGATGTATGAATTGATCAAACATTTGTATCTATGAAGAAGTTCAGAAGTGGTTTTTATTTGGTGTATAATGCATAAAAAAAAAGACACTAAATCTAAGACTAAGACGAAGGGAAGCGGTATGTAAAAGGGGAATATAAAAACTACAAATACTATAATAATAAATTACTAACCATAAAACAAGAACACCGAAAGTCAGAGAGTAGGCCACATATAGGACACAACCACGAAGGCACAAATGTTTCTTGCTAGCCTTGTATAAAAAATGCCAAACACCACAATAGAGCATTATTTCCGTGACCCATGTCCACCATCACTCTCAAACATCCTAAACCCATGGTTCCAGATATTCCAGATATTCCAGTGAGATACCAAGGCCTATGATATCAATAATCCAATCCGGGAATCATACTTCGTGGCAAATATCCAGATCAAGTCAAACCAACCATGAATATAACGAGAACCAAATGGTAAAAAACCAGCCCCAAAACTAAAGAGTAGTATAAGATCCATGGAGATATATATCTATATAAAAGAGTAGTAAGTTTCCTAGTCAACTGATATGTTTCAAATTTCCTCTTCGCGTTTACCGTGACACCAGAGATCAAAGCACCTTGGGCAGACCACAAAACGGACGTGAGCTACTAACCAACCAGCCAATGAATATCAGCCGTGGGGTCTGTTGGTTTTTTAGGTATAAAAAATGTAGAGCCAATAAATTCAAGTAGTAAACGAGATATCTGACATGGTTTTATTTGTGCTGACCGTCCCATTATTTATAAGAAAATGCTTTGTTTGTGTTCACGGCCTTTTCCATGCAGGGTCGTGATGAATATATTCCATGCTTTAGGATATTACGATATGCCTTTGTGTATATTGTCAAACTCCGACCGTAGAACAATTCAAACGCCGATTCCAGTGGGAGAGTAGGTATTTCGAAATCCGACTTTTCTCCAGGCAAATAATATTTAACCCCCGCCCATGGAAGTGTTTAACCCCCGCCCTTGTGGCCTGGTGATTACTCTCTGACACTACAGGGTCCTTTCAGTCCGTAATAAATGGAGGATTTCAAAAAAAAAAAGATCACTAATGAGCCATTAGCGTACTGTACTGGCCAGTACTGCATATGCCAAGTGTATTCCCCGTTCCCTTTTTTTGTGTGGTTGTAGATGTGTCCTACCTGCTTGTGTCATGGAATTAGAATTAGTCGATAAAAAAAAAAGCGGGGAAGGGGAGGGGGGACGAAAAAACTTTACCTGCTTTGATCAAAAATTTGCCGCCCAAGTCAGTCACGTCGCTTTTTTCCATTTCGATCACAAATTTCTTGTTTTTATTTTTCCTTTTGACTTTTCAACCCTTTTTATTCCTTAAACTACTTTATACTATATTTTACAGAAATGGCATCTGGTTTTGGTTACGATGGTGGTAAGTATCAAATCAAATCAGATCAAATATTCAAACTGTGACATGCCCTACATACTCTTATGTTTTTCTCTCACTCTACAATAAATCAACCTTCGATTTATAGGTCGTGGACGATGCTTCCAATTTTGGCAGGAATTCAACAAATGCTATGCCTCTGCCGACTTCCCTCAACAATGCCTTGCTCAACGTGACGATTATCTCGAATGTCTTCACCATACCAAAGAGGTACTATTACAGTAGACAATATCGACTTGTGTGTTGTGTGTGTTTGTATGGTTGGGTGGACGACAACGGATAACAAAAGAAACGAATGGCATTAACTCTTTTACTGTCTCTATTTTTTTGTAGTTTGCTCGCGTCACACGTATCAAAACCGAAGAATTGAAACAAGCCCACAAAAACCAACAAGCAGCTGAACAGGTCAAGAAGGATGCCAAAACTGCCGCCGAAAGCAACTTGCCTCGTTTGAACATTATTGATGAACCTCAAGAAGCCGCCCAAACCAAAGCATAGATTAGGTGGATTAGTATTACCTCTCTCCCCTACCATATTATATACTAGTTTTATACTCACATTCCATTCTTTTCCTTTAGCACCACCCCCATTCTTTAGTTACATACACCCCTCCCTCCCCCTTTTTTATTTTTATCTCCAATGCTTTACTATATAATAAAAACCGACTTTTTTTTTATTGATTGATTGATGATTGCTTGTTTGTATGTGAAATATTTGCCCATTTTGGAAAACAATGACAACAATGGGTTAGGTGCTGATTATGGTGGGAACAAAGGATAGATGATAATGATCACTTGGGATTTCATAAGTGTACCTGTTTTTTTGGAAGAGATTAGCTAGCGGGTATACATTGTGGAAGGGTTATGGTGTTGGATTTGATGGTGAAGTAAGTTTCGATGATCATACGGTGTCATATTGCTCGTTGGAGGGTGGTATTTGATACGGGAGGGGAAGTACTGAAAAATGCACGGCATATACAGTAGTCAAAATGTAACAATGAACAATAAAAAAGACAAGACAATAAAAAAGACAATATAGTGAAAAAGACAAGAATAAAAAGGACGAGACAATAAAAAAACAAAAATAAGCTTTATTTGATAAAAAAAATACGTATATATACAATAAATCCCATATTCTAATCAAATTTCTAAACTACTGATCCATAAAAGTACAAGTACCACTTCATTCGCGGACGGACTCCCCAGATGATGCAAATGACACTGCCGATTTGATATCCACAGGCAGAAGTTCGTCAAGTACCTTCAAAGTCAACATCCATTCGTTGGTGACTTTTCGGAGACCATCGCCATAGGACCATGTTCGTATATCAATTCGTTTGCTGGCCGCATGAGATGACGTTGATCGTAGACCTACTAGTGCTTGAATATTTCCAATGGATCTGTTGCGTGATTCTGACACCTGACAATGGGTTGAGAGTAAATATTGCTGTGATGTAGGTCGACTTGGGTTTTGCTGCATGATATCGTCCTGTCCCCTCCGGTCTATATTAGGTACCGATCCAAGTGATGGGTTTAAAAGTCGATTGAATCCATTGTCATCGGCAGGAGAATTTGGCGCATTGGGTATCGGTTCTGATGAGGAACTGTCTAGCTGTTGGTGTTGTCCGTCGTATGGATTATGCGAATGCTGCTGTCTGTTTGTTGAATCATCTTGGTGTAACGCTGGTGACGTCAGACAACTGCCACTTTCTGAGTGTACCAAACCTTTGATAGAGTTCGTGTACTGTTGGCGCCTCTGTCTCCGAGATAGCGTATCGTGTCCCCAGCTTCTCCACCGAGATGCACCTCCAAATGTTGATATGTGAGCTACACTGCTTTCTTGTAGTGATTGAGGCGAACGGGATGACGGAGTAGACGGTGATGAGGTTGATGACTGCGGTGGCTGTGGTGACTGTGATGAATGTGGCGAATATGGTGTCTGTGGAGGTTGTGGAGACTGTGATGAGATCGATGGCTGTGGTGAGTGCGGTGAGTGCGGTGAATGTGGTGAATGTGGTGAATGTGGTGAATGTGGTGAGTGAGGTGAGTGAGGTGAACGTGGCGACTGCGGTGAATAAGAGGTCCGTAAGCCTGGAGAGGGCGGATATAGCGATGATTTTGAAGAAAAGCTAATTCCCATCACTTTCTCTTCAATATGTGCACCCAACAGGAGTACCAGAGGCGTCTTGTAATACATGACAAACTCAAGAAGATTCCAGGCAGAAAAATCAAATAACAAGTGGGTAGAGGACGTTGGCGCCAACGACAGCGTCCCTGGAGAGTGAATATTCGTAGCGGAGTTTCTAGTACCACCATCACTAAGCATAGGAGAAGCAGGGCCCATCAAAGGAGAAGAAAATCCAGACCTTGATTTCTTTTGTTGAATGATGTTGCTAGAGTCACCCAAGACTAAAAAGTCTTTAATAAAATAAGCCAGTTGAGTCCACATGCCTTCTAAATTGCCGAATGATTTGCCACCACGAATGAGAATAACTTTCAAAGCAATCAATCCAAATGTGAATAGAAGGACAACAGTGGAGGAGATGCGTAGCTTTTTGTTGTGACTATCTGAAGTCCCGTCAGTGTTCATGTCCACTTCATGTTCCATTGATTCAGCGGCTATGTTTATACCACTATTTCCTTCCTCCGGTAAGCCATAGTTGCCCGAAAACGCAGACAGAGAGTGCCCATTTTGTGACGATCGATATTTCAATATAGAATCATGGTTGCACGCTTTCATCACATAGGCCAACAAGCGCATCCATTGGTCAGTTGGATCACGTCTAAACCTTGAATCTACAAGCATGGAATGGTTGCATTGTTGACCAAATTGGAGACATATAGGAATGACCACCTTACCCATCACAGATACAGTTGGGACCAGTTTTTCGATTTCGCACAAAACGTCAAGGGGAGAGTTTTCGAGCATCATCACCAATAGATCTACTAGAGATTGGCAAAATTTGTCATAAACCGTCTTGTCCTGAGCCAAGGTATTAACACCACCATTCACAATCGATAATCCATGAGTCACGAAACGATCTTTGATCAAAGAAGCGATATCATTCATTTGAAAAGATTTGCCTTGCCCCTTTTGTAGCACCAAAGTTAACCCTTGATATATTCCAGATGCATCAATAGTTTTGGTGTAGTTTTTCCATTGGGAGAGAATCTGCTGCAAGATTTTTTTCAGAGACTTTGTGTAATTCCGCAGACCCACCATAGATTGAATGGCATCATCCAAGTAGTCCTTGACCCAATCAGTGGTGCGAATTTTCCCCCGTGTGCCGTGATCACGTAAAAGAGATCGAATGATTTGTCCCATTTTTTCATGATCGGTTTCAGAGATCGTACCTTGAAGTTTGAAGTATAGCCGTATCAACTTGACGAATTCCATTTTGATATTGACCCGATCATTCTGCTGCCAGTATTTTCCATATGCGTGTTGTTGATGTTGCTGCTGTTGTGTGTTGGTTCCATTGTCAGCGCCTTGATCCGTTAGTAGATGCTGGTGTTGTGATGCATTTCCGTTGTCCCCGGGTGAATTGTTTCCTATACCTGTCGTTGTTCCTGATCCAAAAAGGGGAGCCGCATTTTTGCTGAATTTGGCAAACACATCCACCAAGGCAGACATGCCTTCACTGATGAGAGAGTTCAGTCCATTCACCTTGAAGAAGAGAGGAAGCAAGTGCCGGTAAATTTTCACAAACTGTTCCGCGCGTAGTGAGCCAGGATCGTATGCAATGATAGTCAAAAATAGCTTGATAAAGTCGGATATATGGAATGGCCTATTGATATAATTGTTGACAACCAGTGGAGCAATAGGAGCAGTGACACTTCTTGCCAACGGTTTCAGAATGGAAGTCGATAACGGCATCGTCATTGGATTGCTGACCACATCGATCCGTTCTTGAATACTACGTTCATGATCATCCAACTCAACTTGCAACTGTAAACCAAGTACATCAGAGGTGGCGCCAAGACGAGGAGGATTATCCATTGCAGTCATTAGTGAGAAGAGATTGCTGATCATCCAGGATCCTAACTGAGTTGATTGTGTATACGCCTTCAAGATCAATGGTGCCAAAATCCCAAGCATTTGAAATACAAATGATTCTTCATGCACAGCATAAAATCGACACCAGGCAAAGGTAATGGCTGATCGGATATGAGAATGATTTTCAGCTTGACAATAAATCTTGAAGAGTACTGACAAAAATGCGCCATAACCATGATTGGAGGAGAAGAGACGTTTGAATCGGGTCACCATACGAGTATAAAGAATCAAGGCTTGTCCGATGAGACCATAATCACTACTATGTTTGGTAATGATATCATTCACCCCACCAAGAATTCGTTCCAGTTCCTTGCGATCGTTGTAGTTTTTGTTGAGCCCATTAAGCAGCGTGTCCACAAATCGTAACCAAACACGGGCGCGCAACAGTGACAGTAAGCAAGTATCCTCTTGTTCTTGACTTGGCCGTGGATGGACACCAATATCATCAGTTGTTCCTTCAATAATGAAATCCAATTCAGCAGGTAGTTCATTTTCACTCCGTCTCCAATATCGAATATCTGGGAAGACTGAACCGCTTGCAAAAGGAATGTCATTGTCGTCGGCATACCCTACAATGTTGCTGTCTGTTGACATTGGTATTGGTTCGTAATCTTGAATCGTCTTTTTGATGGCATAAACTTCGCGTGGGTATCGTATCAAGAAATTGGTCAGGAATTGAATGTGACTGATTCGTAGCATTGCCACCCCGAACGTACTGTCAGGAATATCCAAAATTGTAAATGACGTCTGCTGATCCACCAATCGACGAGGAAACATGGAAATAGGTTGTTCATGTGTAAACCAAAAGCGCCCTGTGCTTGAGAGTAGAGTTTCAATCTTGTTTTTCCGCAAATCCCGAGTGGAGAGTTCGTTGGTGGATAAAACCAGCTGGGAGATGATAGGGTGAATGAGAGACATCAGCATAAATCCATGTTTTGTTGTCTCCCGAGTCAGCCATTTGAGCATACCAGCAAGATAGTTGAATAAGATATGAGTAAATGCAGGTGGTAGTTTTGCTTGCATATTGACCAGATAAGATATTCGAATCAAAGCATCCCGCTGTAGCACCAAATCATCTTTGCCAAGGTCACCTAAGAGCCCACGTAAAAACAAGTCTGGATCATCCCGCAAATAGCTTTCCAAAAGTTCCCGTATGGCACTGTGCACACCACCATAATCATCACCAAGAGAGTCTACCATACTCAGAAATGATACGTTTGATGTTGACACCACAGTTGCCCGTTTGCGACGAGTGATAATTTTGTTGATAGCTGCCGATTTCACATCTTCACCACCCCGAGTTGCAGAATCCGCATCTTCCATTCGATCATATTCTTCGTCCAAGTACAGAGATGGCAATAGTGTCAGTGGTGTCAAAACCTTCTTGAGTGCTTCATATTCTTCGCCTTTGTCTTCATCATCCCACCCTAGTTCTTGGATTTGTCGCTTCAGTTCGATGGGGAAGTTGCTAGCGTTTTTCAATTTTGCCATCCATCTAGGTTCATCCATAGTGAATCTGTTGGTGCCCAAATCTGTTGGTACAAAAGGAGTTGCAAAAGCGCCACCGTCACCGCGGAATGGTCTTCTTTTTGATGAGATCAGAATATAGTCTTGAGCTAAGATGTTAAACCGATAAGCCGACAAGGAGGCGTTCTTCAAAATGACTTGCATGCGCTGCCGAGGATCACCACTAAGGGGAAAAAAAAAGTTAGTTCATAATTTTGTTGCTATATTTCTCTATTTGCTTACCTGTAAAAATCATGCGAAGTAGCTTGGATCACCGTTTTAGGTATTTTTTCACTGCACTGCATCAATAAAAAGGCGGCTGGAACAAATACGTGAGGACGTTCAGCGTTCATAAATCGTTCCCAAAGAGGCTGGGCAAGTTTTGTAAATTCTTGAGGAGTCAGCGTTGTGAATATGGCCACCAATAAGGAGAAGACAGCAGCAAAAGGATCATGATGGATTTTGGACATTTCTTCCATTCGTCCCTTGGATAATTCAGTTGCAGGTGCCATGTTCTTGTGATATTCGCTTTTCACCAAAGCTGGAGGAGATAGTTCTAAGCTGGAAGATGCCTGTCGATTGATTGGATACATCATGGATATTACAAGTTGTCGTTTGGGTCGCAATGCCAACGGGTCATTCAAAACTGAAGCATGTACATCCTCCACTGCCGAGTTGTTTTGTGGAAATACAGTCATAGGTCGTTCACCACCATATTCAATATGTTCGCTCGATTCAAATTCCAGCTGTCCTAATGTTGTTGTATACACCAATACCATTCGTTCAAACATCACTGTAATGTCGTTTAACATGCTGAGGCGAATAACGGGCTGAGTTTCGCTTCCCGATTTCGTTGTTTCGGAATTCGCCTGTGTTGTGTTGCTGTTGGTGGGGTCGCCTTTCGAAGACTGTTTTTGATAGTATTCCATGGTTCCAACTTGCTGAGTAGCCCAATCAATCGCACGAGTAAGCCAACCAGGTCGATGAGTTGTATTGCAAAAGAATCGCATATCCAGAAGAAGATTACAGAGAATCACACGCAGAGGCATAGGTATCATCATCAATTTTTCTTTGGCGGTCATAAACACCGAGAATCGTCGTTCCAAGTCAATCAAAAACTTTTTGGCAATTTCGTCTTCTTCCATATTTCGCGTTTGATATTGTTGTAGATGTCGAAGTTCCCGTATAGCCCATAAAAATTCCGCAGCCACCACACATTGACCCAAAGTCGTTGTACCCCACTTGATTTCATTTAACCCGTCATACATAAATTGGTCACCCCAAAAACCGCCAGGGTCGTTGTTGGTTTGTTGTTTTCGCCCGACATCACTGAGAAGTAGCACATTAATCATTTCCGCATCCCGCATCCAGAGCTGAACACCTGACATGTACCGACGAAGACAAGAGATCAGAGTCAAAGAATGGGTCACTTTGTCTTGATCATCCGAGGCGACACAGGACACAATAGGTTTGTAAAATATGGGCCTATATTTTTGAGAAAGCATGAGAAGTAGTTGACATAAAGAGGAGAATGGCGCAGGATAGGTCGACGTCAACCGATTAAACAGAGTAGGTAATGTTTTCTTGACAATCTCTTCACTAATGGCAGAATCATCCAAATAGAGAGCCAAGTTTCCATATACAGTAACAGACCGTTCACCAGCAGAGTCTTCCAGAATAGCTTGAGTAATAGATAAAATGCTGTCACTGCATCCACATTTCCAAAGATTCACCACATAGTCCTTTATAGTGTTGAGAATAGGTTGTAGTCGTTGTTGTCCCTCCATTTCCATTTCAGATAGATCAAAGATATTGTCGTTCGCTGGATAGAGTGATGATCGCATATCGCCTTGCATATCTTCATTTGATGGCTGTGGTGTAATATTTGGTGAATGCTGCTTTGTAGTAAATTTTGATGATTCTTTGAGATGGGTGATAGACATAATGGCCATTGACGCGTGCGTGATGTTTGTTGCCACTGCTTCTTGCATACGATCGTTTGCCTTGTTGGAAAGATATTCACCTAATTTTGCATGAGGCAGCTTTTCTTGCATGAAGTCCCACAACTGGCGCACTGTCGATGTTGGTTGTAAAAGGTCCACAATGAATCCGTTCAAAAACTTCTCAATTGCTATAAAAAAAAATAGATAGGGAAAGCAATTGGTAAATGGGCATTGTCAATATGAGTTCACTATTCAACACTTACCCGCTTCGGCCAGGACAAATAAAACTTGAAGGAAGGCAGTATGGGTTTGCGGTGTCGGTTCAAGCCAATACCTCTATAAAAATGCATAAATAGTCAGAATTTTTCTTCTTCTTCCCTTCTTTTTTTT
>JAFHAR010002057.1:14369-25987 GCA_019677225.1 Absidia healeyae | reverse complement strand
TTTTTTTTTTTTACCTCTAACAATGTTTGTAAAACGAGTTTTTCCCTTGCATTTTCGAATGATAGATTTTGTGGTACAATTGATTCACCCTTGTATGGATCTACTTGGCCATATCGCCCAACCATGAGAGTTTTACAAAGACCTTCCACAACACATAACTGAGCTATAGCGACCGGGGGGTTTGATTTATTCCCAGAGATTGTTGAATAGTGGTCCCAGTGTTTGCCAAGAATAGGAATAAGGTTTCCATTTGATAATCGGTCCAGCAAGCCAATAATATCATCATAAACAGAATCAGTGTCATTTTGCGTTGGAGACATTCGTAATTGAGACATATGTAACAGGTGGTGAGCCAAGGCATCAGTGAGAGTATATACAAGTGAATGGAATGCTGAAGGTGAGGATGGCAAGTTGTTTGATTTTCCGGTGGATGTTGCAACCAAAAGCTTCAATATTGATATGATGCGTAACTAAAAATAAGAGGGAGAATCATGTCAGTTCTAGTACATTCAAGCAAATGAAGCAATAAAAACATAGAAAAGCATATTACCTTGAGTTCCTGATGACCGACAGCTAAGAGCCTACTGCAGAAGAGAAGTAGTTCAAAGTTTTCCTAATGAGAAATACAAAAAATATATATATTTAAGATAAAGCCACCACTCATTCCTTTCACATATACATACTTACCGAGACATCAAAATATTTGAAGCGATCGCGGATATAATCAAAGATATCAAGAGCTTGATTGCAGTCGTTGACTAGTAAACATAAAATGCCAGTAGACTCTGTTAGTTTCTTCGTCCAAGGTAGGCCCCCTATTATTTCTCTTGCAGACGAATTCGTTTTGTCTTACTTACCTTGAATCGATGGTACATGGAAAGGTATCTTCAAAACGGCCAGTATTTCGTTCAGTAGTGGAAGACGATTGGATAGTTTATGGTTTTGCATTGTTTCCAAGATAGAGGCCATGATACTTTGTATTTGGTGGACATTCTGAGTGACTTGAGGGCTGCTGGCATTCATTGATGTTTCGGGGAAGTCATCGGAGCAGGATGCGGTGGAAAAACTTGCATGACGATTCCATGTGTTCAATCCAAGTAAAACCTTTTGCAAATCACGTTCCAGTCGGTAGATGTCCTGTTGCACGGATGTAGTCGTTGCGTAAATCCCACCAGCACCGCCTGTTTCCCCGTGGAAGTGCCGACCAAAATGACGTCCGTAAGTGTTCATACCAGCAGCCTGAGTTGCAGTGATGGTGGTCGCCATAAAATTATTTTGCGCACGTTGATGATGATGATCGATGATAGGATTGTTCAGCTGGTGAGATTTGGTGAAGGGGCTAAAGAGGGCATTACGGTGATTTGGTCGCGGTCCAGCGCTAAGTGGTGTAGTGGTCCGGGATGAGACTGGTGATCCATTGTTGTTCACACTGGTTGGAGTGGATTGCATGGTTCTTGAGTTGGTTGATATAAGATTTTCAGAAGTACCAGCCTTGACAGCATCACGTATTCGATCCCAGCGTTTTGTCGTAGTATGATGCCCAGAGGATAGAGCGTCGCCGTATTCCACATCATGGTCTTGGTAAGAAGATGGAGGTATATGTTGTTGAGATTGTCCATTCCCACCAACAGCATCACCTTGATCACCAGACATTTGAATAAACTAAATCATAAGAAATAAAAGGCAAGTGAGCTTTCAAAGATGTAAAGATAATTCCCCGTTCGTATTCTTCATTACCTTTCTATTGCCTTGAATTTGCGTTCACAGAAGTAGGATAAGGTCTCTATACACAAACACTAAGTACAAGAATCAAATATATATATATCTATTAAAATTGGAATTGATGAATATGTATGAAACAGTAATAAAAAAGATAAAAGAGTAAAAATAAAAATAAAAAAATAAAAATGGATGTGATTTAAATCCCGACAATGGCAAAAAAAAAATCAAACAGTTTATTTGCTGAAAACTAAGTAGTAATGATGATGATAGTCAACGAGCATAAAAAATACAATATGATAACTAAACACCACCTTTCTTGACATTGAAGAAGTTCTTGACCACAAATACTTGCAGGGCGGCCATGGCAACGATGGCAGCACTTTCCAAATTTGCAAATAAAAAGATGCGTTGTTCAGTGGAGATGACAGTGCTTGAGTTCCGATTCTCTCGTGTTCTGAAATATTTTTGTGTGCGGGCAATATTGGTCAAAGATCCAGATAGACGGAAAAGAGATTCTTCCATAGCACTGAGCGTTTCAGGGGGCTGTGATCCTTCAGTGGCCTTTGCAAAGTTGGGTCGTACTTCGTGTTCCAAGGTTATTTCAAAGTCGACAAGTTTTTCGGCAAAGGTTGACATATCGTTCGAGAAGCAGAAGGAATATTCACCAGCATAGTTGGCAGTAAACACATAATCGCCTTGTCGTTCCCCCTTTCCATCCAAAATGACCTTTTGACGTGGATCGGTGACGATGTAGTCAATATCAAAAGAGCCACCTGATTGAACCTAGAGCAAAAAGCAGAAGTCAGAGTGAGTGAAGAGCTGATGAGATGGGGTTATATGTTAGATGAACTTACTGCAAAGTAAAATCCAATTTTCTTCCCAGGTGTATCAGTCCAAGTATAGAAGCAGGCGTTTTCGTTGGCTTCCATGTTGTATGTCAAGGCTGTTGCAGATGCGCCATTTGGTAAAATGCATATAATTGCCAACAAACTTGCCAAGAAGTAAATAGCTGACATGTAGCGCAAGGCCATGATGGGATATATAAAATAATAAAAAGTGAAAGGAAAAGAAAACACACGGTGGTCAAAATTTACTGGAGCTGCGATTGAAAATAAATCAGGGATGAGTTTGAAATATTTTAGTGGTTCACGAAACTTTTGGCAGGTTGATTCCATAGGTGTATAAGCGATGGTGATGCTGTTATTTTGCCGAGTGATATGTGATATAGGACTTCATGATAAATTCGTCGAGTTGAAATAATGTCAATTGATGATGTCGAGTAAGTGCACAGAATATGGTACCAAATACTATATTGCTAGCATATAAGGCCTAATTTACCGTTGATATTCAATGTATATTGGTCGTGCTGTTTGTACTTCCAGGTTCCCCTAAAAGAAAAAGAAGCTAATTGTGGCTACATAATCATAATCCTGAATTCAAATTTCTTTTATTGTATCAATAAGTAAAAATAAACTACATCGTTCAACTAAAATATCATCTACAGAAATCTGACTACAGTCCACCAAACGGAGTATTCGTCAAACCACGGCATTTTTTCGTGAAATCATTGGTATATTCCTTAAAGCGCTTCAGTGATCGATGCCTAAAAAAGAAAAAAAAAACCTGATCAGCATGTAATATATTTCTTTTATATAATATAATAGATGTGTGTATGTGTTTACCCTAAAATCCCTTTCATAAAGGTATCCTTGTCATCTTGGGTCACCAGAGTAGAAGGAAATCCATCCTATATAAAAGAAATAAACAGTGTCAATACAAACCAGTGATTCATTTTTCATTTAGTGAACTTACATGAGCCAATAATATATGTAACCAATGTCTGCTATGTTCCAAATATCGACCCGTCATCTTGTACAAAACATCCACCAATGGCTTCGAGAAAGAGCGTGGAACACGACCACCTATACCCTAAAAAATTCGAATATAAAATCAGATCACACAAGCAAAGTCAATGTATTCAATAAGTAATTTCCTTTACCGCTAATAGTTGCTCCATCACTTGTAACCCATGTCCCATAATCAATGTGTTGATGATTTCGGCTACTTTGGTGCCTTCTTGGTAATCTTGAGAGACAAAATCGGCCTAAAAATAAAATAAAAAAAGAGATGTCAATAGTCAATTTTTATCTGAGCTTTACCTGGTTTACCATAAAATTCAAGGAAGCCTTCAGTGCTAATCGTTCTTGTAATCCCATACCCGCAATAGTAAATTGAATGATGGTGTTCAGCATGGTAAGATCAAGTTCGTATAGTACCACTGGACACCTTTGGAGAACCTATAATCAAATGATAAAAAAAAAAGTGGATGGGTATGAAGTTCAATACGATACAGCGCAAAAACCTTAAATACATCAAAAACTTACCCTTGAAAGAAGATTAAAATAGCTGTCCACAACATCAGGATGGTGTTCCATGTCTATAAAAATATAATGCGTATGATTATTCCTATTTGAGCTTTTTTTTTCTCACTATAGTATCAATACCTTCAGGTCTACTGATAAAATCCAATGTTTTTTCCGTCAAACTAGAGACCAAATTCCGTAGCACCAATGTGTTAGCTTCTTGACCACCGTAGACCGTCATAACAAAAGCAGTTGTGTCCAACCAGGAGGCAAAACCAGATGTTTGATAGCCAGCATCAATCAGTGTCGCCAACTCGTTAAAAGGTAGTGCCAATAATGGATTTGTTGATCGCATCCCAGCTTCAAGATATTGTGATAACGCCTAATCGAAATAATAAAAATAAAAAATAAAAAATCAAGTCAGTATTAGCATAGCCCAGTTCTTCATTCTTCTCCTTTTTTCATCAATTACCTTCATGATTTCTTCATCTGTGCTCCATAAGCTGGCTATTCGTCGAGTGGCATCACCAATAGCAGTTGTCATTTGTTCGAATCCATCCACATTCGCATGCGTAATCGTAAGCTGCCCACTCGCAAAAAGATCGTAGCCATTGGATTTTGCAACTAGTGACTGATAGTCATCAGTTGGTGCTTGAATGCCTCGACAACAGGCGGATAAGCTTTGCAGTTGAGACAATACAGATAAGCGGGTAGTCGTAGGATCTTGAGTCAGTGATGTTCCCAGTTCTTGTAAAATACTTCCTGTCAAAATCTAAAAAAAGGGGGGGTCGGTAAGACATTCTACATGTTTTACTTTGTTTTATTACCATAAGGGGTCCCATTTGACGATCTGGTGACAGCACTTGGATCACAGAAGCAACAGATTCAACAACCTTATGCATCACGTTTGCCTATTAAAAAAATTGCGTATTAGCTATCAACCTCCCCCCCCCCACAAGTATATATTGTCTTTTTTTTCACTTACTTCAATTTTCGAGGCTGCAGTAGTACCATAAACATGCATCAAACTATCAAGATTATCAACCAAAGATCCCCGGCAACTATCACATATCTTGGAGAAGGCGGATGCGGCGCAAAATGCTAGAGATGGGGAACCAAGACAAGGCACCACATAATTCATGGTAGGAACCAAAAATTGAGAGTGGCCCTTTAACCATTCCGCAAAAGATCCTAAATAGCGGTTAGCATCAATTTTCCTAAACCGTCAAACAGTCCCCGCCTCCACTACGATCACCATCCCACTTTTTTTTTCTCCTTTCTCTTTTTACTACTTACCGATCAGGGACAGAGCAGTGCTTTGCAACCGAATGTTATCTTCAGATGGTAACCTTCCCAATATTTCTGGACCAAAGAATTTCGCCACATGTTCATTTTCATCAGCAGGTATTTCTTCAGAGACACTTTTCAAACAGAAAAGAGTAGCTTCCAAATCCAAGCAAGGTGACGTGATTGTATTCCAATGAGTCAATACAGTAAAGATGTGTTCGAATAATACAGCCAACATTTCGCCGCGGAGAACATAATAAGAATTGATGATGGTGTCACCGAGATCACGTCGACATATCCTGAATTTATCCTTGAGATCTATTATAAATCATGTCAACAACACAGTATACTAATAACTAATTCCACTATCTATATATTCTTCAGCCTTACCTTTTGTCCATGATTGCCATATTTCGTTTTCTGGGTAAATCGCCTTTTGTTTGATCACAGTGACTAATTGCTGGTAGAGGACTATCGCAGATTCTCCACAATGTTGAGTCCATAAACGTTGTTCATTTGATGTATTGGTATCTAAAGATAAATCATCATCGCCATCCAGGGGAGCAGATCCATAACGCCGAACAGGAATGATACCATTATCAAACAGAGTTTCCTGTAGTACATACCAAAAATTGAGAGGAATTTCGCTGATTTCTTGATCGACAGGGTAGTATCCATGGAACGCCGTTAATTGCATTATCATGTCCATCAAATGACGAATATCAGGTCTTGCCAATTGTAAAGCCACAAAATCAGTAAACGTTTCCCCAAATGTAGTAAAAAGTTTGGCCAGAGGTCGTCCGAGATCTTCATCTTCGTCTAAATAATAATGATGGTAATAAATTAAAGTAGTGTCAATGATGAGCGAATTTCCTCAGTCTGTCCCTTCCCTCCCTCCCTCCCTCCCTATATATTCAACTATAATTACCTTTGATACAAATGTCAAATTTGTTTTTCATTCCATCACTTGTGAAACACGATAGTAAGCCATCCCTGAAAGAGTTGTACCTTGTCCAAGAGCCCTGTTGCATACCTTCCAATAAAACATCCGCAGCAGCTTCGAATAATTCATCACTTGCCAAGAGTGCCATCGTTTGTTGTAAAAGTGGAGAAGCATCTCTATAATGTAAAAAATGATTAGCTTCCATTTTCCCAAACAAATATATATTTTTTCATTTCACTTGCTCGATATTGACCCCGTATTGAATCCAACTTTGTAAACAATTCAGTGACTTTTGTATGAGTGATTGTTCCGTGGTGTGCGGTGCAAAAAGAAGGTTGGATAATGTTGAGAATACTAAAGGAATAGCGTCTTTATATTCTTGAATCAGCTGTGCCCTATTTTGTCAAAAAAAAAAAAAAAATTGGTATCGGATCCGACCGTCTACAATAAAAAAAAATTGCTTACTTTTGTCCACCAATGAGTTCAGCGTTGGATATTTCTTCTGGTAACATGGTAAGGAATTCCAAAATGGTATGGTTGATATTTTGATTCGAGACACCATAGGCTTGAGCACCAGAGAGGAAGGCGTTCATAGATTGACGAATGAATTGCTGCCAATGATTTGGTACTACTTGAAAAGCATATGCTATCAACTATAAAATCAATAAGGTAAGTATTTTTTTTCATAAATAGTGAGATAATTTTGCTTACGGCAGTGCATAGTTTTCGAGTGACAAACAAGGGTCCATTGCTACATTTGATAATATTGGTGAATAATTCGTCTCGCAGCCAATCCAGTCTGTCGCGAGGAAGCGTGGCCCTAAAAATTTGAACAAAAAAAAAGGTACCAAGTCAGTAACCACGTGCATGACGAGTTTTTATTTCAAAGTTCGTTATATACATACCAATCACGAGCTATTTTGACTTGGAAGGTATGAGCGCCAAAAAAACGACATTGATCAGACTATTGAAGAAGGAAAAGAAGTTCGTGTCAGTTTTTTTCTTTCTCGATTGTTCATTGCAAATAATGTGTTTACCTCAGCTGATAGAAGATTTGAAGCGATGTCCCAAGATTCGGTTTGTTTCTGTATGAATTGGAGTTGTTCTTGAATAGCTTTTGTAGCTTGTGGATCTACCGAAGTATAGAGTTGCTCCACCAGCTAAAGATTTGTGATTCCGAAGTGGGTTGAATACCAGTATCGTGTGGAAGTTTTTCTTTTCTCTTCTTTCTTTTCTACTTACGTTTTTCACTTGATCGATTTGAAGCGGACCCATCGAGTTGCGCAGTGCTAAGTAATAGTTATCAATGAAATCGAGAGAAGAGAGAGAAAAAAGAATAGAAGTAAAAAAAAAAAATGTCGGAATTTCAATTTAAATAGTCTGAGGAGCCGCAACAATGCCTCTGACAGTGACTGGAATTCCCAAAAAAAATATTCAAATCGCGCTTTTGCGTCCCTTTTTTTTTACCTTCCCTTTCACTCGACATCATGAACATTAGACAAGCGACTGTAAGTACCAACACAAGAGGCTCTTTCAGACTACTAAAAAACGCTCAATTTTTTTTTCATAGGTAGATGATTTGATCGCTATTCAAAACTGCAATTTACTGGACCTCCCTGAAAACTATCACATGAAATACTGTAAGTTTCTATTCTCTCTCTTTTTTATTCCCGCATTACTTCCCCAAACTCACTTTTGATATGCTTATAGATTTATATCATGCGATTTCTTGGCCCCAAATCTCCTTTGTTGCCGAGGACGATAACGGCAAAATTGTTGGCTATGTACTGGCGAAAATGTAAGTATATAGAAATCAAAGAGACTTACTATATACTGATACTTTTTTTTCTGTTAATATAGGGAAGAAAAGCCTTCAGACGTACCGCACGGTCACATTACATCCCTCTCCGTTATGCGCACCTACCGACGACTTGGTTTGGCTGAAAAATTGATGGCTCAATCTTCAAAACAAATGACGGAAGTCTTCGGCGCCCACTATGTATCACTTCACGTACGAAAAACCAATCGGGCGGCAATCGGTCTATATCGTGACACATTGAAATTCAGGTATAAAAAAAAAAAAGACTGTAATATGGTATTGGCTTGCAGGGAATAGCTATGTTGAATGAACCATTGAAATACTGGCACTTCCTTTTATTATTATTATCATACTTCAAGTATACAAGAAATCGACAAGAAATATTATGCTGATGGGGAAGATGCCTACGCAATGCGTCTTACATTCAAGGAAACCAAGAAACCCCAAGTCCGTGGTGTTGTGGAAGAAGTCAACGAAGTGGCTGTCAAATAGTATAGAATTTTTAGTATGTAGCTAGTATATATGAATTGTGTATATTTTTATGAATAAAACATGAAATTGAAATTTATTTTATGTGATGCTTATGAATGATGGGATATTTTATTGAAGGCGATGGGATATTTAATGTGATATTTTGGTGGGTGATGGGATACAACATTGATATGATACGGGACATTTGATGTGATTGTAGGATATGATATGGGGCATCTAATATGGTAATGTAGTAAGGTATATGGTAAAAAGAAAAAGAAAATGATGATATGATATGGAACATTGGACATGGCTTCACAAATATATGATAGAATATTTTATTGAAGATGATGATGATATGATATGGCAAATGGGTCTTTTATTTGAAGTGACAATATATATATATAAATATGGGATAAATAGAAGGGGAAGAGACTATACTTGCATACTATTCTATAAGAGGAAGGGATATATGGTTTGTGTGCGTGTTTGTGTGTGTGTTTGTGTGTGTGTCTATACAAAGGGATAACGATAGAGGGGTCATTGTTGGTCAGAGGTGGTCGTTGTGGAAACTGTATCGGTCAAGAATTTTTTGATAAGCACCAGCAGATCCTTCTTGATGGATTCGTTGACAGTACCTAGTAAAAATAAAAACGCAAATGAGAGAGGTGATAGACAAGAAACTGTGTGTAAGTGCTTACTTTTCCCATAATCTGATGTCTCTTTGATGAGCTCATCTAGAGTGAAGTCGCCTTTCCGGTCTTGCATAGCGTCTAGTCAATAAACCCAGCCCCCGAATACAAAAAATAAAAGCGTCGTTTAGTATGCAAGCAAAATATATCCAAGTGACAATGTTGTGCTTACCTCGGCAATGTGCATAATAGTTGTCGTTCCAGCTTGATTCCGCTAACCTTGCCTTCAGTAAAGTCAGTAATCTAGTATGAGATCAAATACAAAGAATACAAAAAATTGAGGGGTGAGTACAAGTTGAAATGAAGACTTCTTATATTCATGCTAATAACTTACTTTTGTTTTTCGCCAGAGCTGACAAAATATTGGTTCAATGCTGTCATAAGATTGTCATCTGCCGACATGATATAGCTGTAAAAGAAAAAGAAAAAGCACACGAATGAAAAAGGATGTAAAGCAAACTCTTGCACATTGCAAAATTTTCATTCGCCGACCCGCAGTGAAGTGACTATGATGAGCTGGGATGGGATTGCGGAGCTTGACATATCTTGTACGAGTACCGTGCTACAGAGTTAACATTAATCATTTAAGATGGTAGCCTCATTGTGTGTGTTTCTACATGAATATATTTCAAGTATCGTCGAGGTTCATCTATGCATGGGTGAGCAAAGAATAAAGAGAAAACGGGGTTTTCTATTCAAAGTGAGTGAAGGGTAATAGCTAATGAGAGTGTGGACTAAACTGGACTAAATAATATGATGGTACACAAATGGCAATGAGATATGTGATATGCGCTTTTTGTTCCTGATATGATGTTTTTATTTTTAGAGTACCCCCCCCCATCACAAACCCAAACCCCATTGATCCGACAAACATTTGATGAATAATAAAATGAATAACAATGTTTATTTCGTTTTGATTTCCTTTTTGCATGAATAAAATAAGATAACGTCAAAACTACAGACTACAGACTAATATATAAACTAAACTACATTTCTAAACTAAAGCATCACCAAGCCAACCTTCTTGTCATCCACATCAGGGCATCGCCAGTTGTAAAGATAATAGTTTAAGTGACCATCACCCGCACCGAATTTTTGTTGTTGTAGCACAAGACCATTATCCATCAATTGCAGTCCATTCATCACATCAAATCCAAGTCGCTTGGCCATAATCAAAGCATCCGCCACCAATTCGTTCAAACGCTTGCTTAAGAGTATTGGTGTTCCATCCTCATTCTTGTCTTCCGTACCCTTGGAAATGATATCCGTACCATAGTAAAACAAGTAGGCCGCATTCAATGTCTTGTGTTTAGGGTTTCCGATCACCGAGCTGGGTAAGGAATAAAAGGACACCATGTCTGTGATCTTTTTCGTGGAAGGATCCTATAGTAATAATAAAGCAAAAAAGTTGATCAGCAAACAAAAAAAAAAGTTCATCACCCCTTTCCCTTTCAGGCTACTTACTTCAACCACATAACTCCACACCACATCTTTGTGAGGAAGAATCCAATGTTCCACATCCGCATCCGTTTCGAATTGAGGGGCAAAGTCGAATCGATCCAAATATTTGTTGACTAATACACGGACTTCAGGTACATCCTTTTGTTGCATTTCACGGAATCCAGGAATAGATGTTTTTTCAGGTACCTTGAAATGTTTGATCATACGAGCCAAGGTCCATGATTGCGGAATTCTGGAGAAGCCGCATTCTACCAGTTTCTTGGGGTTCAAAGATCGATGGAAGTACCTACAAAAAAAAAAAGGTAAGAAAAATATTTCGAAATCTTCTTCATCCACTGAACACCCTGAATAAATGTTGTTTGTTTTACTTACTGACAAGTGGAGATAGGTTTAGGGAGCACAGCACCGGCAGTATAGACAGCTTGGAAAATACCATGAATATGACTGCGACGAGTAATTTCACGAATCATCACAGGTGCCAATCGCTTGGATCGAAGTTTCTTGTGCACATTCAAAAAGTTGATTTCCGTCATCAATGTAGATCTATAAAGCAAATACTGTGTTAGCCACTCGTTCTTTCCCCTTCATTCCTCCCTTCACCTTTCCATCTTCGCCTCAATAGGTGTACCTGTCAAAAGTTCGTAACTGCACTGGAATAGCACTAATGAACGCCACCAATTTCTTGTTAGAAGCAACACGGACACCCACAAGCCAATCCTTGCGCCAGTTTGGAGGTTGGAGAGCCCTACGCACATAAAAAAAAAAAGAAAACAATCGTTACATCAATGATCTACACTCATCCTATATACACTGTCCTACCATTGCAAAAAGTTGACAGAGTAGTCAAATCGGAATTGGGC
>JAFHAR010002046.1:47744-62291 GCA_019677225.1 Absidia healeyae | reverse complement strand
AAAAAAAAAAAAGATGATGAGGTTCATATTGCTTTCTTGTTTCAATCAATACCAGGTGCCATTTTCTGCTCTATTTTTTGTCCACTCTACGTACTTTGATTTTAGCTTCACTTTCTGAAGAATCATAAGAGAAGAATTCGGTCATGGATCGATTGAATGTTGTTTCTGTGACCAGTTCGCCAAGTATCTTTTTGTTTCGTGCATCGCTGGCATTGAGTTCCATTGTAGTATATCCATGCTCTTTTGCCAAAAGTTGAGCAGTCGTTGTTTTCCCAATTCCAGGTGGACCACTAATGAGCACAGCACGGAAACCTTGCGATCCATCACCATCAGGGAAATTCTTTTTACGATTCGTTTGCCTAAAAAAAAGTGAACGTATCAGTAAATTTGAAACGAAACATTTTTCTTTTTCTTTTTGTGATATTACCAATTACCCAGCCATTCAGAAAGCTTTCCAATAGTCGCCTTGTTTCCAATAATATCCCCACTAGTTTTTGGTTTGTACTTTTCAGTCCATAGAATATGGTCACTTGAGCCAATGATGAGGATAAGGTGATGTCCATATATATAATATATAAGTCAGTTCCTATAATATAACTGCCCTACTCCCCCCTCTCTCCAACTGGCCACCAGATCATATGATTAATCACTTACGTTGACCCCCCTGCAGTTGAATTCAATGATGATGGCTTTGATGTTGATGATTTTGATGCTGATGCTGATAGTTTTGATGCTGATTTGGAGGCAGGGGTTTTTGTTGATTCCACTGACGTACTGCTAGGTTGCTTCTTGCCAGCTGACTGTTCGACAATATCATAAAATCCATCCTCATCCAATATTTTTGTTTTGAGTGATTTTGCTTTGTCAAGTTTGCTTTGTCCCGCATCCCGTCCACGCAGTAAGTATGTTGTTTTCCCACTGACCGCCGTTGTGACACGTCTATTATATTAAAATAAAATAAAATAAAATCGGTGCAAGTCAACGTTCATGCAAGCCTTTCCCTCCTTTCTTGGTTTTCAAATTACCCTCCGTAAGTTTTGATAATGTCCTGGATGTCATCCTTGGTAATTGTTTCAAATTCCCCAGAGAGTACAAATGTCATATTAGTCAGACAGCCATCTTTACCAACAGGTTTCGGTCGACTTCCAAGAGCAGAAGGAGGGGCGCGATGCAGCATCTTGTAATACCTAAAAATAATAGCGCATTCATAAAGACACGTAGGATACCAAAAAAAAAAAAAAGTTCGTTCATTTTTCCATGTTGATATTCTTTAACTTACCCTGCCTTGGAGCTTGATTTCTTTTCAGGATTGGGTTTCTGAAAGTCGTCGTCTTCGTCGCCTTCCTTGGCTTTGGATTTGGTAGTGGGTGGTGCTGCTGCTTTTTTTGTCATCTTTGTGGAGGGAATATACTTTGCGGTCGCTCTGGAGGTCGTTGCTTTTGATGTGTTGGGTTGTTGGGAGGCTTCTGTCATTGTCACATCTTCGTCGTAGTTTATGGTCTTCTTTTTTGGTGGCGGAGTCACACTAAGTTGATCGAAGTTGAATGAATAGAGTTAGTAAATGTGAGTCAAGTATACCCAGTTCAATCAATAAAAACCTACAAATCATCGTCGTTGCCAACGTCTTCATCATTATCACTGCCTAAAAAAAATTAAACCAAATAAAATGTCGTAAAGGAATGAGAGGTATATTCAAAGTTCCATTTCTCTATCTTGTGCTTTTACTTACTTTGGATCGTGCGTTTCTTTCTTTTGGTTGTCTATAAATGTAGAAGACAAAACGATTCACATGCGTTTTTTTTTTTGATATAACAAGAAGAGACAACAAAAAAAAAATATTACCTTGTCGGAGGGGTTTTTGGAGGAAAAGACTTTGACACCTGACATGATTGAGATATCTTGTTTTTTAGAGAAGAGAGATTGAGGAAAGAGAGACAAAAAGCGAAATTAAAGCACGCGCATCATATTCATCAGTAAATTCAATATCCGCCCATCCAGCTCCGCCATGTTTCAGACTGACCAGGTGCCTGTCAAAAAACCATCAACAATAATAGATAAAAGATAACAGTATACAATAATTATTGATAACGGTGCCTTTAAAACAACCCCTTGATTTTTTATTTTGAGTTCATAAAAAAAAAGTGTATATGACAAATGTGTTCTAAACTAAATAAAATAAAATAATAATCGACCAAATGACCAACAAGTCCAGACCTAGTTTTCAACCTTGGCAAGAATTTCACTGTCTCGGAATAAAAGGTAGTCCTGTTAAATAGATAAAAATAGTGAGTTCATATTCAATTCATCAAACACCAGCGACCACGCAGAAGACCGTTCCAGGGACTCCACAAGGTAAGCATAATTATATATACTTACTTCACCAGAAACCTTGACAGTGCTACCACCAAAGGGAGGGAGAATCACACGGTCACCATTAGCGAGTTGGAGAGGAATATGGTTACCATCCTTGTTGAGAGCACCCTTACCGACAGCAACAACAACACCTTCATTCAAAGCTTCTTGAGCCTTTTCGGGAATGAAGATACCAGAGGCAGTTTTCTAATAGACAGATAAAAAACAAACAAACAAGAATACAAAGTGAGTCATGTCTATTGTAAAAACCGCAAGCAAAATAAACGCATTCAATGTCTTACTTCTTGAGCCTTGACACGTTGAATCAACACACGGTCGAGAAGAGGAACAATGTTCTTGATTTTGGAAGCAGCAGACTACAATATACAAAAAGTAAAACAAATATTAGCGACAGTTGCTATATAATTTACTACATTGCCGGCTATAACCTACCATGGTCGAAGGAAAAAAAGTTTAATGAAAAAGAAAGAAGGTAATTGAAGAGTCTGTCTGGCAATTCAAATAATGTTTTTCCAATCAAATTTGATTAGTGACTGCAAATAAATTTAAACACCGTTCAACGCTCTCTCTCACAAAAGGACATTATAAGGAATGGGGAATGCAGGAAAACTCCCCTCCCCACACACCACACACGGATCAAGGCGGGGTCCAAACTCGATTATTTATTGCCTTGCTCACAAATTGGATAAAATATCAAAGTGCACTAGGGGGGGGGTTCAACGTGGGAACAAAAAAAGCATTCTTTTTGTCCTGACGTCAGATAATAATACAATTCTCCCATTTTTCCCTTAATTTTATTGTTGTCAAGGTCCAACTTTCTGCAGGAAAATTGACAAGAGAAAACTTTAAATCCGATATAATTCGTGATCCTTGATCATGGATAAATTTGAAGTTTAAAGTTAACATGGTTATTGGGACATTATAATTTGCTTTGACGATTTGATAAGCACTTTACAAAACAGGGAATGTTGAGTGTGTAACCACCATCGAGTGAAACTACCGCCCTAAATCAAATAATTGAACCAATCATATCATTGCGGGGGAGAATAGAAAGTGATAAAAAACTTGGTGATCCCTTTTGTCTCAGTGTCTACTGTATTAATTAAGCCATTTTGAAATCGAAATTGCTTATGTCTGAAAGAGAGAAACTGATAATGGAAGATGAAGTCATTAGTTTGATATAATATCCACAATCTAACGATTTAGAATGCTAAACAGTTCAATCTCATGTAATAATAGACTAGGCATAGGTGCTACAAAATCCCAATTTCTATGGCGAAGTTTGAGCGGGATGTGAAATAATAATAATTTCCTCGAATTTCATTCGCGCGGTTAATTCTGTGATGTTTATTTCCCCCCCCTTCTTGGAGTCACGTTCACTTTTTTTCCCCCTCGCTCCCATTTTCTTTTTTTTTTTCTTCTTCTTTTTTCGCTTTCCTTATTTTTTTTTCTCTTCTTTTCTTATATCTTACTTATTATATATATATACTCTTCCTGTCAAACCTTAAAAATAGTTCTATCCTTCTATAGTATTCACTCTCCATCCACTCTACCTTTTATTGTTGAATTATGTCTATTGTAGAGACATTTAATGGTTATATCGAAACTACTCAAGATTCCCTCTTAGTTTTGGAAGCTTGCCGCCGGTGCCTATTACCCAAAATATCAAGACGTTTACAAGAAAAGGAACGAAAACTTGTCCGTTCAGGTTCGGTGTTCGTCTTTGATGAAAAAGATTCTGGTAAGCTTGGGGAACAAACGGAAGACAAAAAAAAAGGTCTGTGTGATTGGGGCGGGGGAAGGGGTTATGTTAGTTGTCTGACTTTATTATTGTTTTTTTATTTTTATAATATTGGTGTTTGTGTCAGGTATCAAACGATGGACCGATGGTTTGGTTTGGAGCCCTTCTCGGATTCTTGGTAACTTTTTGATCTATCGTGAATTGGACAAACGGATTCCCAAACGCAAACGAGCTCTTGTGGACAGTGGACATACTCGACTCCGAAGCAACAGTGCGGATCAAAGTACTTCTGATAGACACAAAGAACGACAATTGGTTGGAAGTCTCTCTGATGCTTACAATTTCAAGGAAGATGGCCTGATCAAGAAAACAATGTCATTGATTGTAGATGGTACGCCTCTTCACCTGATCTCGTATTATCATCCTGAAGATGTAGTGGCTCGTAAACTTCGGACTCCCTCTGCGGTGCCTGAATTGGTCAACTTGGAAATATCCCCTGAACTATTGGTGAGACAAAACTTCCGTATACCTCCTGTGGTGGAACCTGATCAATACGCCCAACCCTACTACCAAACATCTTCTGGATATACAGCAGGTACATTCTTTTTTTCTTATATATATATTATGAATTATGCTAGGTACTCATCTTTTTTTTTTTATATGTCATCAACTAGCCGCTGGTCAGCTTGCCAAATCAACTCCAGCATCAAGAAGTCTATCTCTTCCTTCAACCGATTATATGCACCATCCTATGTATACACGACACAATTCCGTCTCTCAATTTAATCACTCGACACCTTATACTGAAAGTAATTATCACCAGCAGCAACAACAACAGCAACAACAACAACAGGACCATCTCCCTCAACTTATGCATCATCGTGGAAGCGTAGAAGCGGATCGTTCAAAACCAGTATTTGATCCAATGTATAATGTCACCACTTATACTCTGCCTTCACCTACGTCATCTCCCAACACTCCCTTACCTGTTTCTATGTCATCCAACCCTTCTTCATCTATGATGGCTCCTCCTCCTCCTCCCACTGAACCGAGCAACAATAGCACAAACAACTCATCCATGTCTTACCATCCATCCTCTTCTTACTCTTATGATTATTCTCGTCTGCAACATCAAAAGCCTTCAACCGAAAACCATAGTCGTATCCTAAATTTACCTACTCTTGCTCGACAGGAACACACAAGTATCAATTCTCTTTTATCCAATGACTCACCAACTTACCATCCCGAAGCTCATCAACAACAGCAACAACAGCAACATGAACAACAGTACCACCACCCCGCTTCCGATCAAGATTTACATCATTCAACTTTAAGTCACCCTGATTATTATGGAAATAATGCTGCTCATGGGATGCATCACCAACATCATCAACACTCTGACCACAATCACTCACCCAATGGCTCAGCACATCTGCCTCAACCTCAACCCATAACTCGACTCTATTCTTTGGATGATAACGCTATGCAATGGATATAATGATGACTGGAACCGCCTCGTATCTTTTTTTTTTGTTTTGTTTTTGGCTGTATGCTTATTCTACTCTTTTTGGCCTCTTTTTGTTTTTGTTTCTTGGTGGTTATTTTATATGTATGTTTCTTCTCATTATTTGTTATTGTCACTATTATTACTATTATTATTATTACACTTTTATATTTTTACTTCTTTGTATGTTTTATTATCTCCCCCTCCTCGCTTTTATTTGTCACTGCTATATGATATTGATATCCCCCTCCCCCCAAACTACAGAATACATTCTTCTTCCCCCTCCCACAATTATTTTTATTAGTTGTATTCTGATATGAAACTCCCTTCTTCATCTTTTTTTGTATTTGTTCTTTTACATTATCTTGAATAAAAAATAATATTAGACTTTGTCCTCAATTGTTTTTGATATGATATGACTATGTTGTTATTATGCTTGGTGTCGGTGGTTTGTTGACTTTTGCTATGTATTATGATGGTCGGGGTGGGTTTGAAAATATGCTGATTACGACTTTTTTTTTATTTTTTTATTTTGAAATCGAGAGGCCTATTTATTGTCCAAATTTTTAGATCATGTAGGAATTTTTTTGGTAAGACTCGAAAAAAAAAAATATCAATTCTGTATATTAGAATAGGTTTGAGGGAGTCCTGAGGAAGAGTCAAGAATGAATAATTATTCCCTGCATAACTCTTTTTTTCTTTTTTTTTTGCTGGGATTTGGGTGATGGGTAAGATTGGCAGTTGGGACGCTGGGATGGGATGGGACAAGGTTGGGGTGTCCCATCTCAAGTGTCCCAAGGGGTATGTTTTATATTTGTGATCCTTGGGTGGTTAGATAGGTAGGTCAAGCGGTAGAGACGAAAAACATCAAAATTGGGCCATTTCGGGTTGTACGCCGCTATAGATTGACGCCACGGTCTGCGGTGCTTAATACAAAGTGTGTGGTGGACCTTGCGGCGGGTTTCATATTAGTGGGCCTTGAGGGTTAGGTTGGTAGTTTGGGCACTAGAGACGAAAAGCGTGATAATAGGACCCACTAGGCTGTAGACACCATTTCACGGCCATTTTACTACAGTAGTAAAAGTGGGCCCATTCAACTCCAATAGGGTGTAGAAGGTGTCTAGGGGACTTCACAGTTATTTACTATGAGTTTAGCGACAAAAAAAGAAAATCGATTTTTTTCGTTTTTTTTTTTTTGAATTTCGAATTTCGCAGCCAAAATTTATTTTTTTGGCGGGGGGATTTTGACTGTGAAATTTTCGACAAATGGGGTACTGATTTGGATCTCAAATCCCACCTTTTATTTAAAGGTTTCAACAACATCTTTTACCCCTTTTTCTTGTTCTTCCTCCCTTTCTCTTTTTACCTTTCCTTTACAAACTTCCTCTTTTACCTACTTTGGTCTCTCTATTCTCTTTATCCTCTTTTACCGTCATTTACTTATTGGTAGGTTTCTTCTCCTGTAGTCAGTTCATATATATTTACAATAAACATAATAATGCCTTTTATAGGCGGATATTTCTATATTTTAGTCGTATCGCAGATCAGGTACCCTTGTGATTTGTTCAATTTTTTCAAAATTTTAAAATACGGCTATAACTCGCTATCTATTGACCCTACGGTCTCGGGTGCTTAATAAAAAGTGTGTGGGAAGCCTTGAGGCACGTTTTATATTAGTGGGCCTTGAAGGTTAGATGGGTAGGTCAAGTGGTAGAGGCAAAAAACATAAAAATTTGGCCATTTTTCGCTCTACGTCACTATACATTGACGACACCGCCTCGGATCCTTAATGTGAAATGTGTGGTAAACTCGGGGCCATATTTCCAAGTGTCCCATGAGACTTTGGGATGGGACAAAAATGCCAACCTTATTATTAATGCAAATATTTTCTACTTGAAAATTTTTTGGCAGTTACATAATAGCAAATAGTACAGTTGGAATCAAAGTCGTGCTCGATAGATGAAAGTTGTTTGGAAAGACACTTTCACTTTTCGTCGGAGCTTGAATATGCTCAAATAAAATAAAATCCTCCAGATTATTTTTGGGATCTCCAAAAATTCGATCTGGGTTTCAAATCAAAAAATGATGGACGATCCTCCAGATTATTTTTTGCATCTTGGATCTCCAAAAATTCGATCTGGGTTTCAAATCAAAAAATGATGGACGATCCTCCAGATTATTTTTTGGATACTCCAAAAATTCGATCTGGGTTTCAAATCAAAAAATGATGGACGATCCTCCAGATTATTTTTTGGATCTCACAAAAATTCGATCTGGGTTTCAAATCAAAAAACGTTGGACGTCCTTCCAGATTATTTTTTGGATTTTAAAAATTCGATCTGACTTTGAAACAATAAATTCTCTCTCTTTCCCTTTTTTTTACATGATCAAACAACATTAGTTTCCCTTATACAATAAAACATTCCCTTTTGTTATTCCCACTCATTCTTATCATTATTTACTCACTTCCCCTTTCTTCTTTTGTCTTTTATTTTAGATTTAGCAAACAGCATAAAACCATCTTATACAACGGATCCCACTTTACAATAGATTATGTTTTTATTTTTACCTCAATAAAATATGTCCTCTCTTTGATCCTCATCTTTTTGTTTTTATTTTTATTGAAAGGTTCCTCTTTACTGTAGATCAGCAAACAGTATGAAGCCTTCTTATACAGCACAATGGATCCTACTTCAGATTAGTCCCACTTTAGAATGGTGGACAGCCATGGCACACAAAACTGACGCGATCAACGATTCTATAATAGTGGTGGTAGCGGTAGGCAATAATGGCAAGCAAAACTGGAACGACCAACGAATCTCTGATGGTGTGGTGAACAACAATGGCAAGCAAAGCTAGCATGTATACTGTGCTGTCCATACTCTCCCCCTTCACTTCCACATAGTATTAGTTATTTTTATGTCTTCATCCCCCTGTAGTATTATAGTCCTCATTCAATTTTTTTTATACCTCAATCAATAAATAATATGCCATCTCCAATTGTATTAGAACTGTTATTATCCTTTACTGACCTGGACGACTGCGGTTGTGCTGACTGAACGGTTGTTATTGTTTTCAGTGACCAGAGCGATTGCGGGTGTACTCAACTTAGCGGTTGTTATCTTTTTTACTAGTCAGGGCGGTTGTGACTGAGCTTAACTTAGTGGTTGTTGTTATTTTTACTTGCCTATGTTGCATTTGTCATCTTCTCTCACCAAATCTACATCCTATTTGTCACTCATATCGATATCATAATCAAATATACCCCATTACCACGCTATTCACACACATCCTGTACATCGCTCAGGAACACAAATACAATTATTCACATATCGTGAACTTTATCAATACAAAATCTGCTACATCCATTTTTCTTATAAAAAGCCTTCCATATTTTATTCAATAATAAAACAACTGTCTTTGTTATCTCTTACCTCTCACTGTCTCTCACAAAACCACATATTTTACAGGCTGGACGGCTCTGGGGGGCTAACTGTGCATTTTTCACCGTTCTATATTGATTTGTATGGTCACAATGAAGCTTGATGAGCGATCTTATTGGTTTTAAAGTGATTCAAGGGCAACTCCAGCGTGGTGTGATGGGAAAACTATGTATATTATATTTTGCGAATATGGTGACATGGAGCTGGTGTGATGAATTGATCATGTTTGAAAGATCTTCACTCAATCAAGTCACATATAAATCGGTATACCTTACTTACACTCATGACTAAGGTTTGCAGAAAAATGCTTCAAATGGGACGTACCCAAGGCAGTTTCGTCAATGTACCGCACTGTAGAGTACTGTACATACAGTATAGCGATGTGTCATAGGGCCCCATTTCTATGTTTTTTTTTGTCTCTAGCAAAATCGATATGTTCTTGTCCATACAAAGTCGGCTAATAGCAAGGGTGGCTCAACGTCTGCTATACCCTTTATCAAAAATTGCAGGACTTAATTCTCGAACTTTTTTTTTTGGTTGTGAAATTCAAAAATCAAAAAGATTATAGATTTTTTTCAATGTTTTGTTTTTTACGCGAAAATCGTAATAAGTGATAAACGAAAACCTTCGGACATCTTCAGTATATGATAATACAGTATATAAGTCGAATGAGCTCAATTTTACTAGTAAAAATTCTGTAAAATGATCCCAATATCAGAGATGTGGCTTGCACTTTTGGTGGTGGTTTATCCAATGCGTGGTGTAAGGAGGCTTGTTGAACTATGCAGCTGCTGTAGATCACTATAAAGTACCTACCGTAAAATCCGAATTCGCTGTGTTATATATTTTATCATATCATATGCATGTAAAATATAATTTTTAATATCATAAAACCAACACCTGTGATATAATAGTATCACATCGCCCTCCGGCAGTCGATACCCCGTATCATACATAACACCTGATCAACACCCACCCCAACCAATCCAGTTACACCCCTATAAAACAATGTATCATAATCAATAGTGACATTTTGTCCCGTCCCAGCTGCCAACCTTGGTCATAATAAGTAGTTTCAAGACACTCTGAGTAACAAAAGCATTAATTTCAATTTTTCTAGACATGTAAAGTGGAGAGTATGAGTCAATATCGGTATTTTCAATAATCTATCAATCAAAAAACAAAATAAATAAATAGCGAACCCATCAGTAGCAGAATCGAGTACAAAATCAGCAGTTTTTATTACAAAAACAAAAGACCAAAATAAAAATAAGATAAAAAACAATACAATATGAGGAAAATAAAAAAAATGCACAATATGAATATGGGGTGTAGAATAAAAAAAGGGGGAAAATAATCTAAAATGTATAACTAAACTAAACTAAGCTAAACTAAACTAAACTAATCATCGTCTTCGTTGTCATCATTCAGATCCATGTCTTGGCCAAGTAGATCTTCATCTTCGTCATCATCACTTTGTTCATCCGCTTGATCAGAGTCCGAAGCACTATTGTCGCTGTTGTCGTTATCATCATTCGTTTTATGTTGAGCATCAGGAGCACCGGTTCGTCGTCGATGTTCTTCCTTTTCCAATTGTTTCCGTTCCACATTGGCCTTTTGTTCATCCCGTCGTTTCGCCTTGTCAGCCAATGTCTTTTGCCGTTTGCGTTCATTTTCCTTGATTTCCTCGGGTGTCTTCTTAATGAATCGATGGTAAAGAACTTCACCTTCACAGAGGCCATTTTCAACCTTGATCAATTCCAGTGTCATTCGAGGTCCCAGTTCATGAAGTCGTACCGCTCTTTGTTCGTTTTTGCGGTTGTTGCGTCCAGCCAAATCTTGAGCAAGCGTCACCGTAGAGTCAGGGCCATCTTCCACATCACTTTCGGAGATCACCGCTTCCTTTAATACATAGTCCGAAATATCTTCAAAATCACCAAGGTTGGGTAAATTGGTCGTCACCACACGCTTGATGGACTTGCTCACACCTGTTGTTTTCACGCCGATGCTGTAGTGCCGGAAATCGATCATGCCGGTATCTTCGTTGTAATTGTAAAGCAACACCCGTTTGGCTTGGTTCAATTGCATCTATTAAAATGAATAATCAAAAAAGCATTAGCAAAGAGTCAATTCCATTTCCCACCGGACACACACACACGAAATCATTCTTACCGTTTGAACATCAAGAGGAGGGAACATGTTTTGCAGCATGGCAGTCATCACCTTGAATTGTTTACCGTCTTGCTTGAAGTTGTTGAGCACCAATAAGGGACTGTGAATATAGTCGTTTTCAGAGGTATGAGGATTCTTTTGTAAAGCCAAACAGTCTTTTGCCAAAGCATATTCATGAATACGGAACGAGAGAGTAGGACCACGGGGAACACGACAAATACGAAGGTTGGTATTCTTTTCCGTTCGACTAAAGATCATAAAGTTGGTGACACCAAGTTGACCTGCTACCGAGACAAAATCCTTCAATCGATTGGTTCGTCGTTCCTATGAATATATACAAAAAGAAAGCGTCAAGTCATGTGATCTAGCAAGATCCTTCCTAAATATAATTCCAACGATATTTTACCTTCAAATGACTTGCTGTGTTGGGTTCCATAACCTTGCGCACATCCCGAACCAGTTGAGTGACCGAAGTACCTACGATCCCTGATCGAATAACAAAACTCTTGGGGACTTTGAGGTAGTCTTCTTCAGTAGGTGCCTTGTGAGTCTTGTTCTTTCTCTATTAAATAACAACCAAAGTTTTTTTTAATACACATTCAGTATATTGCCAAAGTTCATATTGCATCTTCAAAGCTATTTCTTACCTTTCTTTTTCCACCAGCCATGTCAATATGTTAGATCTAAAGAGAAAAGAAAAAAAAAATTAAAGCGGTCTCGGTTTTTTAAAACAGCGGAATTAAGAAATCAAGTCACTTTTTTCTTTTTTCTTTCTTTTGATTAGTAGCCTTTAGGACTTTTTAAACTAGCTATGGCCAATATCAAAGCTTCAGTTTGAGTATATCAGGTGGTGTATTTCGTCTTCTTTTATAAATATGCTCTTGGCATACTAGACTGCAGGACGAGTCACTGGTCAAATACGTACAAAGAGGCTTTTGTACCTTCAAGCACACACTTTACATTTCAAACCCCGCGTACCTCGCCCTTTTTATGCGGTGGTAGGCTTTACTTATTTTTTTTGCTCTTTTTTGTTTTCTTTCCTTTACTTTTATCTTTTTTGTGATACTAAAACAAATCATGGCTGCAACACAAGATATGGCAGTAAGTAACATTTATGTTGATATACATACACACTCATATATTTACTTCTATCATTTGATACTAATTTTTCTTTACTTAGATTACTTCCCCTCCACCGGATGGTATCTCGGACCTCAGCTTCTCTTCTCAGGCAGACTATCTTGCGGCATCCTCTTGGGACAATCAGGTAAGATATACCTCCGAAGTTAAAGCCAATTTTTTTTCTTACACCAATTTTTTTATTTATAGGTACGTATCTACGAAATACAACCCACTGGCCAATCAATCCCAAAAGCCTCCTATTCTCACGAAGCCCCGGCGTTGTGCGTTGATTGGAGTAAAGTAAGTTGACAAACAAAAGAAGAAGAAAGGTGATTGCTTGTATTGATATCTATTATATATACGTATTCGTATGTGAATTGAAACTAGGACGGTACAAAGGTGGTGTCTGGGGGAGCGGACAAAGCGGGACGAATGTATGATGTGGCGACTGGGCAAAGCACCCAAATTGCAGCACATGACGAAGCGATCAAATGCATCAAATTTTTGGACCAAGGACAACAAGTTTTGGCGACTGGTAGTTGGGACAAGACGGTCAGATATTGGGATTTACGCTCTCCACAACCTATTGGCACGGTCCAACTCCCTGAACGTGTTTACTCTATGGACATTCGTCAACAGCTTATGGTTGTGGCTCTTGCTGATAGACATGTTATGCTATTCGATATGAACAACCCTACGACTATCTTCAAGGTAATCCATATTTTTCAATTGAATACCCCCCCCCCTCATAAAAATGTTGATTTTTCTAACTCTCTCTTTCCTTTTTATATATATATGTCTATAGCAAACAATATCTCCCTTGAAATGGCAGACTCGAACAGTATCTTGCTTTATTGATGGTTCAGGTTATGCTATTGGCTCTATTGAAGGACGTGTTGGTATCCAATATATTGATGACAAGGATCAAGCGTAAGTACACCTCTATAAATGAAAAACAAAGACACGAAACTGCAAACTCACTTTTTTTTTGTAGACGCAATTTCTCCTTCAAATGTCACCGAGACGAAGCCAAAAACGTGTTTAGTGTCAATGATATCTCCTTCCACCCGACCTATGGTACCTTCTCAACTTGCGGTGCTGATGGAACTATTGTATTCTGGGACAAGGATTCCAAGCAACGACTCAAGTCCTTCTCCAACATGAATGGTACCATTGCATGCTCCGCTTTCAATCGATCTGGGACTATCTTTGCCTATGCCATTAGTTACGATTGGACAAAAGGTTACAAGCTTGCAACACCTGGAAATACCAATCAAATCATGCTCCACTCAGTGCTCGATTCCGACATCAGACCCAAGCCCAACAACAAGACTCGAAGATGATCCATGGTGGTTTATAGTAGTTTAGTCTAGTTTAGTTTTTATATCTTAGTTGTACATAGTGTTTTTTTTACGTTTTATGCTTTACTTTTTATCCTTTTCCTATCTTATTTTTATTATCCAACACTTGTATATTGTCTTACTGCGTATCATACCAAACATTCTCCCCATATTTTAGTTATGGGGTTTTTTTTTACAATGATTTGAAATAAAACAACATTTGATACTATTCAGGAAGGATGATGATGGGTGGTGTGTGAAATGGTGTGACTTTTTAGGAGGTAGTTTGGACAACTGAAACTCTAATCTTAGATTTTAGTAAGCTCAAAGGAGTACATAAAGAAGAATGCACTGTCAATTGCTTCGTGGAAGAGGAGGGGGTGGGGGTTATGAAATATCATGCGTTACTCTCTGTTTACTGTAAGTATGCCGTACACAAGTTGATCATTGTCGTACGTCATCTAAGAGCAATATTATTGTGAGTACCATCAGTACTCAACCGTGATGCTGCATACACATATAATTATATAGTAACAACAAATTTATGATGGTAAACGGAACCAAGGGGAAAAGGAAAAGGAAGGGGTATCTTAGACGGGAGATGATATCCATTCATGCACATAAAAGTCATGAGAAATGATGATTAAGATACCTCCTTTATACCAAACTCAACTCGTCTTTTTCTTCCTTTCTTTGTTTCTCATTTTTTTTTCTTTGACTCTCTTTCCCTTGTCTATTTTATTCTGTATTCAAAATAAGGCTTCTTCCTACATAAAATATCCATGCCAGATGATTCTTCATCAGATCAAGCATCGGAAATAGACGCCTATCAAAATGATCCTTACAGAAATC
>JAFHAR010002046.1:21182-35399 GCA_019677225.1 Absidia healeyae | reverse complement strand
AGAGAGAGAGAGAGAGAGAGAGAGAGAGAGAGAGGACTGTAAGCCCGCTTTTCATTTGATTTGCCGAATGTATACATTTTTCTTACCTCTTTGATCAGTTCTTCCCAACCTCCACTTTTGAATGCTTTTAGATGCCTTGAATATCCGCCGAGTTGTTCATCAGCTCCCAATCCAGATATCAGGACTCTTGCGTTGCTTGTGTATTCCTTGGAATCGATGAATCCTATAATATAAAAGAATAATTAGTCAAAAATCCCCTTCTCCCTTTTTCTTTTCTTGATCGTACCTTGTCCCCGAGATGCAAACCACAGGGCCATCGCAATACTCTAAAATGTATAAATCAGATATGTTCAGATTGCATATAAACACTCTCCATTTTATATATATGGTGGCTTACCAAATCCATCACCGTATCTAAAGGGTACATCAGGTCCACAATTCGTTGCTTTTGGTTCATGGCTTCTTCATAGGGGACATTGATTTCTACAAAATTCCAACATCGATCTGGGGCCATCAATCTATATACACAATTCAAATGAGCTTTCCCTTTCCTGTATTACGTAGTTTACCTTTTTGTTACTTCTTACCTTAATTCATCAACACCAGCCTTTCCAGTTAGTCGATCAGGGGTATCATACATAGATCTTGTATTCGAATCATTCTGACTTGTTGTTGTAGTCTTCATTTTGGCCAGTTGTTTTTGATGCTGCAGCTTTGCTTGTTCTGACCTTGGATTTTCAAAGGCCACATTCAATAAATCAATCGTTTCGGTGATGGGTAAATACCGGTGCGCCAGGGATGCTAAACAAATACAATCCAAACCACCAGAGAATAGAATAGCCACTCTAGGAGCCGTTTCTGAAGATCTAAAATATATCAGGTTGGTGAGTCTTCCTAATCAAAGTCCTTGCATCCTTTTTTTTCTTTCTAGTTTTTGATAATTACTTCATATGAGGTACGTCCGCTACTCTTCTTTTCACCGCTTCCCCGAGAATATCCTTGAATTGCTGGATGGCGTTTTTCATATCGTGTGTGATCAGGGGGGCGCCAGTATCTCTGTCCATCGTCATTTCAGCCAAGTAGTCCTCCGTTGGAAGTAGTGTGTTCAGTCGTGGGAATGGTAGTATCTATTATGTAAAATATAAAAGTAAAGTGAATTTTTTTCAGTCAAATATTGTAGATCGTTTCGTTCTTTGCCGTCTTACCAGAGCCTTTTCACCAGTAAGGTAATCATCAGGATGTTTCCAGGGGAAAAGTACTGGCTGAAAAACAGTTCCTTCCATCAGATCATTGATTTTCAAAGCATAGATTCCATCAGCTGGTACCTCTTCCCATAATGATGATTTACCTTGATCGTTACTCCCTACTGAACTAAGCATAAAAGGTCCATCTGTTGATCGATTCCATAACAAAGAGCGTCGTCCCAAGCAATCGCGAGAGAACCATAGTGTTTGATATTTTTCCTATAACAGAGAGAGAGAGAGAGGGAGAGAGAGAGAGAGAGAGAGAAATCAAAAGTTGAGTGTTATGATTTCAAAAAAGAAGTTGACTCTTGTTTTTACTTACGTGCCAGAATACAAAAGCGAAAGGACCTTCAATTTTTGACATGACAGTGAGCATAATTGTTTGTGTCTCTTGCTCATGAGCAGCCGAGTTCATTTTTTCGAGATTTTCCATAACCACTTGAGTATCATTTACACCAAAGGGTATCTAAATACAGACATAAAAAAAAAGTGAATAATAATGATAATAATACTAATAAAAAAATTGCGACATACTAACAACGGCAACTTACATCGAGACCACTGAAGACTTCACCATTCCAGCATAGCACATCGCCACTAACGGAGTCGTGCAGTGGCTGTGCTACAGTATTGGGTCCCCGTAAGTGTAGCACTGAGGAGAAGAATCGTAATGAATAAGACTGGCAGGTTAATTGTCGCAATTGTTGTGAATCAGGTCCTAGTAAATAGAATAGATAAAGGCAGTTGTTAGTGATGAATTTTCGATTTTATTGATATTTTACCTCTTTTCGTATTAATGAGTTCCAGTGCATTCCAAGTCTGCTGATCATGAGGGTGATGGTTTGAAGATAAAGAGAATAAGATACCACACATGATTCAAAAGTGAGAAAGGACCAAAATTTTTGATTCCAAAGATTCCCATTATTTCTTAACATTTTAATCCCCGACAGGAGCGCTTTCCAGTGGCGCGTCCATCGAAAAAAAATAAAACAAAAAAAAAATCGCGCTCAGATTTCCCCTTTCTTTCCACTCCAACATTCATTATGTCTTCCTCCGCTGGTCGAAAGCGTCTTGTTAAAGGCACTGACAAGTTTAAGCAATTGAAAGAAGCTAGACAAAACAGATCACGTGGTGCCATTTACAATGTAAGTTGATATTGGTGTTTACAAACACTATTTATCCCATGCACTCAAACTAACTCTTTTATTTATATATTTATAGAGCACAATCAATGAAGACCTTTACGACGAAGTTGATGAAGAAGATTACAATGCTTTGAATGATGACGATAATTTTGTTGAAGACGACGACAACGCGGGCTACATTGACGATGGCCGCAACCATGATCAAGTATTCTCAGAAGACGAATATGACGAAGACAGGGATGCAGGTAAAAATATATACGAACACAATAGTGATTTTGATTGGTCTACGCGTACTGACATATATTCTCTTTAATTATAGGCAAACGAAAACGCAAGACGAAAAACAATAAACAGCAGTCAAAGAACAAGAAGGTCGAAGCTCCAGCACCCAACCACTCGCAAATGCTCAACAAGTTCTTCCAGAAATCTACCAAATCTGAATCGGCGTCCTCCAAACACACTTCAGTAAGTTACTACTATATATGAATATATATATGAAAGCGAACTAGATGGTTTACCCAATCAATTTTATTACTGTAGACTCCTGCTGAAGACGATGACTTTATGGCAAACCTACTAGCGGGCTTGGGCCCTGAATCATCCAAACCATCCACACCAGTCCCCTCAAGGCGACCTCAAAACATTGGACGACCTCATCAGTTAGCACCGTCTATGGAATCTCGACGCAATGTGCCTCAATCTCGCCCAAGACCTGATTTATATAACGATCTTTACAACATCACCAACGAAAACGAAAACAAGCACAGCACCAGTACCGATATCTCCAGCAAAGACACTATCACCAAGACCGACAGCGACATCAAGAACGACTACATCAAGACTGAAGCTCCAAGTGATGATGATTATGGATTTGACGGCATGGATATGGACTTTGATGAATCAATATTGGACGTTAAAACGGAAACAACAGCGAAGAAGCAAGTGAAGTTTAAAATGGAAGAAAACGATGAACCAAAGGCGATCACGCCAAACTCAACATTCCGTATCAAAGACGAAAATCGGGATCCTAACCTGCAAGGCTGGGAAGCTACTGAAGCCAAGGTGACAAGTGACATTTTTGAGGCTACGGAAGTAAATGGTGGATCTGCTACAATGGACCTTTTGGAAGCGGATGGTAGTCTTCATTTTTGGTGGTATGATGCATATGAACATCGGGAAAGAGGATCTGTGTATCTATTTGGGAAGGTAAGAAGAAAAAAGGCAATGTAGGACTTGATGTATTTGTTTTTACCGATGGCTTCTCTTTTTTACTCTAGGTTCTCAACAAAGATAGCAACACATTTATCAGCTGTTGTGTTGCTGTTCAGAACATTGAACGAAATGTCTTTATACTTCCTCGGAATCAAGCAGCAAGTAGTAAGTTATGGGAATACAATAGAAACCGGTTTTATATCACAGTGTACTGAATAGCGATCTTCACTATTATTATCATTATTTGACAATTTTGTGGTGTACCTTTTTTGTGCAATAGGCGAAGAAAATGGAATGGAGGATGTTTACAGTGAACTCTCTGATATCTGCACCAAAAACCGGATCAAAAAATGGGCATCAAAACCTACGACAAGAAAATATGCGTTTGAAATCCCTGGTGTGCCTCAAGAAGCTGAATATTTGAAGATGGTATACAGTTATAATGGTAAGTGGAAGAAAAAAAAAGGTTTATCAGTGAAGGGCTTTTCCCATTTCTAATTTGTGCTATACTTTTGTCTTTTTAGAACCGGCATTACCTGCAAATCTTAGTGGATCAACATTCAGCCATGCCTTCGGTACTCAAACTGGTCCATTGGAACACTTTTTGGTGAAGCGTGATATCATGGGTCCCTGTTGGTTGCAAATCAAGAACGCGAAAGCTAGCGGAAGCAAGGTAAAATCAACATTGTTTATAAAAAATAAAAAAAAGGAAGTGTATCTACTGACTGACAACTCCATTATTTTGATATTTTCTACAGGAAACTTGGTGCAAGGCTGAATTCTTGGTCAACGATCCAAAGATGTGTAATCCATACCGCGATGCCAATGGAAATGCTCCCAAAGAGGTCCCTCCGCTGGTGATCATGTCTCTTAGCCTTCGAACTATCATGAACAAGCAGAAGAACGCCAATGAAATTGTCGCTGGAAGTGCTCTCGTATGCAAGAATGGTAAGTAAAAGGAATGGTTTGCGATGAAATGAACGTGGTCTGATATTCACCCTGCTCTTTTTTGTTTTTCTAGTAAAAATCGATGAACCTACCCCTATTCAAGACCAAACGAAAATCCGATTTACTGCTGTACGACAACTTAGCAACACACCATTCCCTCCAGGTTTTCAGGATGCTTTGGCGAAAGAACGGAAACTCAACAACTCAACCATTCAAGTGGAACGAACTGAATCATCTCTTCTCAACTATCTTATTGCAAAAATTCATCTATGTGATCCTGATGTTATTGTTGGCCACAACTTCTCTGGGTTTGATCTTGATGTTCTCCTCCACCGAATGAAGGCTCTCAATACGCAACACTGGCATAAACTAGGACGACTCAAGCGTAAAAAGTAAGTTGATCGGTATGCACATATGTGAAATGACGACTCCTGATGATCTTTTTCTATTATTGTAGCTGGCCCAAACTTCAAGCAGGTGCAGGTGGTGCCCGGGAATCGACGTATCAAGAAAGGATGGTGATGTGTGGACGACTGGTATGTGACACTTATCTGGCAGCCAAGGATCTGATCCGAAGCAAGTCTTACCGATTGAATGAATTGGCCAAGTCACAACTCAAAATTGAACGGGAAGATATCGAATTCGACAAACTGGCAACCTATTACAACAATTCGGCTGATCTGATTCATATGATTAAACATTGCTCCTTTGATGCTTTCTTATCCTCGGCGTTGATGTTCAAGCTTCAAATCTTACCTTTGACAAGACAGTTGACCAACCTGGCGGGCAATCTATGGTAAGATATAAAAAAAAAAAGATATTGTGGTGAAACTGACTAATTCCATTGGTACTTTTCTTTTGATCTTTTTGCTTATTTTAGGGCTAGAACTATGACTGGTGCTCGTGCTGAAAGAAACGAATTCTTACTGCTTCATGAATTCCATCGCCAAAAATATATCTGTCCTGACAAATCCTTTGGTGCCAAACCTCAAGCAGCGGTAGAAGCCTTGGAATTAGACGACGATGAAAGTAAGTAAGCAACTCAGAAATGAATGGATTGTTTATTGATATGTATTTTTTTTATTAGACGCCGAGAAAACCAAGACGAAATCAAAGGGACGTAGGAAACCTGCTTATAGTGGTGGTCTGGTGCTGGAACCGAAGAAGGGCTTTTATGACAAATATGTGGTTTTACTTGACTTCAACAGTTTATATCCATCCATTATCCAAGAATACAACATCTGCTTTACCACCGTTCAAAGACACGAAATCGACAACAAAGTAAATACAAAAAAAGTGGGGGGTGTATCATGCGCAATCTTGTAGCTAATGTCAAATTTTGATGTTTTTGTTTATTAGGACGATTCAAACGAACCAGAAGGAGAAAAGGTGCCTGATATTCCCGAGCAAGGTATGGCTCAAGGTGTTCTCCCTAGACTTATCAAAACATTGGTTGAACGTCGTCGGCAAGTCAAGCAAATCATGAAGGATCCAAAACTTGGTGAAGCCGAAATGATGCAGGTAAAAAGAGAAAACAGGAAGCGTTTGAAAAGAAAAGAAAAAAAATACTCACTGGACTATATTTATTTAGCTCGATATTCGACAAAAGGGGCTGAAGCTGACCGCCAACAGTATGTACGGGTGTCTTGGTTTCTCTCACTCAAGGTTTTACGCCAAACCTCTAGCAATGCTGATTACTCACAAGGGTCGTGAAATTTTACAAAATACGGTGGACCTGGCAGGCACTCTTGATTTGAACGTTATTTATGGTGATACTGATTCCATTATGGTTTACACAAACGAAAGCGAAATTGCCAAAGTCAAGGAAATGGGAAATCTTCTCAAGAAACGGGTCAATCAACTTTACAATTTACTGGAAATCGATATTGATGGATTCTTCAAGCACATGTTACTATTGAAAAAGAAGAAATATGCCGCACTCCTGGTGGAAGAAAAACCCAACGGTGAATTGGTCGAAACTGTGGAAACAAAAGGTCTTGATCTGGTTCGCAGAGATTGGTGCGATCTTTCGCATGATGTATCAAAGTAAGTCAGGGGATAGAATCAATTTGTAGATGGTGGATGAAAGCAATCATACTAATACTTTTATTTTCATAGTCGTGTTTTGGCTTCTATATTGTCGAAATTGGATCGGGAAGAAGTGGTAGACCAAATTCATGCATATCTTGGTGAAGTTGGCGCTCAAATTCGAAATGGGGACATGCCATTGGACAAATTTATCATCAACAAGGTAATATCGATTATAGAGATGGGCTCATTGAAAAGGTGATATTTTTTAACATGGGGTTTTTTTATAGCAATTGACCAAAAGTCCAGAGGAATACGCTGACGCCAAAAGCCAACCTCATGTGCAAGTGGCTCTACGAATGCGTGAAGCTGGATTATCTGTCAACTCTGGTGATACTGTGCCCTATGTGATTTGTTTGGTGGAGAATATGGCTACTGGATCAAAAGGCTTTGCAGAACGTGCTTTCCATCCCAATGATGTCAAAAATGGCGAAAAACAACTCGGTAAAGGGGAAAAAAATACATATCCCTTATTGATTATGATATTTATCAAGTTTTTATTTGTTTTAGATATTGAATGGTATCTCAATCAGCAAGTACACCCTCCCATTGCTCGTTTATGTTCACCTATTGATGGTACTGACGCGGCTCATCTTGCAGAATGTCTAGGTAAAACCAACAAAGTCTAGCAATTGATTGTGTGTATTGATTTTGTGTGTTTTTTACTGATTGTGTTTGAACAGGTCTGGATGGAAGCAAATTTACACATGTGTCTATGGCAAGCGGTGATGGTGATGCATATGTGACCCTTGAATCTCAAATCAGCGACGAAGAACGATTTAAGGACTGTGAACGATTAGAACTACGGTGTCGACACTGCAAAACGAAAACAACATTTGATGGGATCGGTAGGCTCACTAATGATGATACAATGGAATATGGGTTATCGTGCGTACAATGTCATCAACCATTATCTACTCCAACTATACGGATCCAACTGACTCTGGCGATTAGATCATTCATTCGACGATATTACGAAGGCTGGCTGATATGTGATGATCCTACCTGCTCCAATCGAACAAGAACAATGTCTGTATTTGGTCGACGCTGCCTTACAACTGGATGCCAAGGCGCAATGACTCGAGAGGTAAGGAGAAAAAGATATAAAATGTAGAAAAAGGGGTCTCTCTCAACATTTTTTATTTTTCGTTTTGATAGTATACGGACAAGCAACTATACACTCAACTTTTATGCTTCTCACATGCATTGGATTTGGATTTAGCAAAGAAAAAACACACGGGAACCCATCATAGTGGTAAGGCACAAAACAAACAGCGATAAAAAAGTGCTTGCTGATTCTGAATTATCATCCCTGTCCTTTTTAGTGAAAGTAGCATCTCTTATCAAGTCACATCAATCAAGTCTCGTCCTTCTGAAATCTGTTGTAGATAGTTATTTGAAGAAATCAGCTTACCGTCATGTAGATTTACACAAACTTATGTCTCTTATTAGTATTTAGTTTATCCGCATCCCCCCTATTTTTGTTTTTTTAATAAAAATTGATTGTATTTTACAAAAAAAAGTCTTTTATTTACCTTTTGATCGTATTTTTAGATTGTTATTGTTGGCTCGATAGCTTTTCTATTAGTATCAATGATGCTCTTCGATTTGTCTACGATGGTATTTGGTGCGATGGTAACCCTGGATCCTATCTCCGTCTACTGATGCTATATCATTACCGCATTCAACAAAAATCATTGGTTCAAGCCTGTTATTGAGCTGGATTTTGTCTTTGATCTCGTTTTTATTTTGACTATCGTCAACTATGCATTTCATTCGTCAAAGTGTATTGGTATGGTCGTGTATTAGTCAGCCATTTTTTCTCCGTTGCCATGCCTCAAAGTTTTTTGGAAGGTTTTCCCTTGTTTCCTGTGCCAGGTTTGGTTGTGCCTGTGCTTTTAGTGTATAGTCAGATTAGTATATCTGTGAAGTTTATCGTTCTGTGGTGGTTCCCAGTTGTTTTTATCGAGTGTTTTGGGCCGTGTGTTGATATAGTTTGTGAAGGTCTTCTCATCGATGCATTTACATCACTGTTGGGTTTGAAAATGGTAGCTTGGTTGTAGTTAAAAAAATCCATTTTGAAAATAAAACGTCTTGATATTTGTGGATGGCTATATTATATGGACTTTTTTTTTGTAATGGAGATCATATTAAAAATATGAACCATATTGAAACCCCGAATTACCCCCCCCACACACAACTCGGCCTAAATTTTTCAGCTAAGTTTCGCCCAAAATCTCATTTTTTTTCTCTGCTTTTAAACTTACATTATACACCATGCAGTTGCTTTCAAAATACATCTTGGATTATTTGTCGGACTAAACTGCCAGTGTTTACTAGAAAAAAAGTACAGTTTTCCTGGGGAAAGTGTCTGGAAATTTTATGTTTTTAGTGTTTTGCTCGTGGACCAGTCATTCACAGTCCAACGTCGTGTAATATCAGATGTGGTTCAAGGGTAGACGCACGCTTATTACGGCTTACAACAGTAAAATGTTGGCTCAATTTCATAATCGACCCCCTACTAGCCTCCCATATGATATCATTTTTCTACCAAGACCCCAACACTGGGCCACACACGAAACTATCGTACCATATTCCTGCTCAACACTTCACCAAAACGCCCTCGACTTACAATGATATCAATCGACCTTGGGTGGAAAAGTTGGTATCTAGCACGCTGGAGGCAAAAAACGTGAAAATGTGCCCATATGCATACATAGGCGCACTGCCATAGACATCATTTTTCAAAAATTCTACTTTGATATGACATAGTATCATAAAAATGGGCCTATTCGGCTCAAATTGTAAGTAGGGGGTGTCTAGGAACTTTCACTTATCTTTTACTATGATTTTGGCGCAAAAAAGAAGAAATCGAAAAAATCATTTAATTTTTTGGTTTGTTTTCGCGATTCGATGAAAATTGACTGTCTATGCTAACCAAGTATTTCATAAAGTACATACTGAGTGAAACTTTTACCCTTAAAAGGAATAACTGTTACCAGTTCGAGGAAGCACGGGCCCAAGGAAAGAACTGGTAGGATCTAAAAATTTTGGGCATACCAGCTTTTACTGGTTATTTTTAAACACCGCTTATTAGATCTATCGATTTTTCCCGCATCATTCCAGTGTTTACAGCACATACACATATATACAAACATACACACACATATATATACACACAAAGACAAAGACAAAGAGAGAGAGACAACAAGGTAAAAGTCATGAAGGTAAAATGCAGATAGTACATGGATAATATATACACATTTCTTTTGTTTTTTATTTGAGTTGATTTCAATAGATAATCAAAAGTAAAAAAAAAGAAAAGAGGCTGAGTGATATGATTGATAAAAATGAGATGTAAAAATAAAAAATGATGAGGTACAAATAATAAAAATAAATAAAAGGAATACAAATAAAACTAATAAAGGGGTAGGAAGTGGAGGAGGGGGGGGTTCTAACACACTATTTCCAATAAACTAAACATGAGATTGTCTTAATATAAAAGTCGAGTTTGGACGTTGGCACGGGTGGCAATGATAGCGTTGTAGAGCTTCACAATGTGTTCATCAGAGACGTTGGCAATGTCCGCCATAACATAAGCAATTTCCCCTTTTGAGTCCGAGTATTGTTTTTCCACATTGTGATCGGCAAAGATTTCGTTGATTTCCTTAAGCACGCCAGGGATGTTTTGATGAGTGTAGAGGACCCGTACAGTGTGTTTGTCGTCTTCCCGAATAGCCCGCAAATCGATTTCAGGAAAGTTGACTGCACCAATGGAAGCACCTTCGTTGATGAATTTGATGAGAGCAGACGAGACTTCAATGCCGATCATGCGTTGGGCTTCTTCAGTGGATCCACCAATATGAGGCGTCATGATCAGGTTAGGACAGGCCAATAAATCAGGGTAATCGGTGAAATGAGGACCATTGGAGGCGGGTTCCTTGGGATAAACGTCAATAGCAGCGCCAGCCAAATGACCAGTGGAGAGACCTTTTGCCAAAGCAGGGATTTGCACCACAGTACCACGGGCATTGTTCAGTAAATAAGATCCCTTTTTCATATAACCCATGATTTCGCGTTCGCCGATCATATTCTTTGTTTCTTCCAATTCCGGTACGTGTAAGGACACAAAGTCGGCCATTGATAATAATTCTTCCAATGTTTCGGTTTGTTTTGCTTGACCCAAAGGCATGATTTGTAATACATCGTAAAAATACACAGTCAATCCCATCGCTTCAGCCAAGACCGAGAGTTGAGCACCGATATGACCATAACCAACAATACCCAATATCTTGCCACGGATTTCAAAGCAGTTTTTGGATACCTTGTTCCACATACCTTGATGCATTTCGTTGTTTCGATCACCCAATTGCCTGGCAAGACTAATGATTTCACCAATAACGAGTTCGGCCACTGACCGCGAATTGCTGAATGGAGAGTTGAAAACAGCAATGCCTTTTGAGGCCGCATGTTGAAGATCCACCTGATTTGTACCAATACAGAAGCAACCAATGGCCAAAAGATTCTTTGCTTCATCCAGGACTTGTTTGGTCAGTTTTGTTTTGGAACGGATACCGATGACATGGACATCCCGAATCTTTTCGATCAATTCTTCACCAACCAAAGCCTTTGTATATGTTTCCACCTATGAAACAAAAATAAATTATGATAAAATGAATATAAAGCCATGACATACTAATGATCATTGTGATAATATTATATTTTTCATACCTGATAGCCTTGCTTTTGGAAAGACTTGATAGCAGTTTCATTGACGTTTTCCAACAATAAAATTTTAACTTCAGCAGTGTTGAAAGGACGAAGGACCTTGGGTTTAGCTTGATTCACAGAGGAGCTACGAGTACGTTGAGGAAGAATTTCGGCATTAACCATCTTGATTGAGTAAAGGTATTTAGATAATGGAGTGATTGGTATACACACTTGAATTGAAAAAATAAGTGAAAGAAAAAGAAAGAGAGAAATGTCAGTGCTACCTTAAATAATAAAAAAAGAAAATCGGAATTTCAAACACCGTCGTGTAGAAGAAAAAGAGATCATCTCACTCACACCCATGAGGATAAAATGGGACCTGGGTGCGTCCTTTTGAGTCACCAACTGATATTGAAACTCGATTTGTATGGCTTTCAATTTTTTTTTTATCAATTATAATCATCATCACTACTTTTCAATAATAACTAAAAAATCTTGCAAGAGCACATATTTATATTGTGGCTTTTTTTAAAATAAAAATATGTATATGTGATCATTATGATAATAACATCATCCTATTGTTCTTGACAAAAGGAGGACTGTCTTTTTTTTACTTTGATTGCCAAAATAGGGTCAAAGATAAGATCAATCAATCAGTCATACATGAGACACTATCAATTGCGGGAATTCTGTTTATATCCTTCTCCCGCGAAGTTTAGTCATACAAGTATTTCCACAAAAAAGCCCAATGTCGTGATCATCGATGAATTAATACGATCACTTGCCTGTTATATTAGTGCAAACTCGGCCGGAGAAACTAAAATTACTAATTGACTTCCATTTCTTGCTTGGATGAGGGTTTCCATCACTTTTCACAGAAGGCTAGCAAAAGTCTACTATAATCATGGATCTATTTTACACTCCGACGACAGGATTTTCTTTTTTTTTTCTCTGCTGACTTAATTTACGATTGTACTGGTCTACTATCTCATTAAAAAAAGTTTATAATTGATTATGTCACCATTTCTAACCCATTTTATTTACCTTATATATGTAGCAACTTCAAGTTTCGAAACAACACGCGATCAAGATTCAAAAATATGACCCAGGAAACATCTTAGCAACATCAACGACAAAAATGATTGCAATGAACCAGCGTGATGATTGGATGGACGACGCGCCTATTGAGTGGATCTATACGGTTGAACGCTAAAATTACTACGTCTTCTCTTGGAACCTGACATCAAATGGCATCTATACTGTACTCATCTACCATTTGTGGTCCTGACATATTTTGGTGATACGGGTCTTTGTGGAAACTAGTGTATTTAGAACTCTATGGTAGCCATCATAAAATTTTGTCCTTTGATGTCCTTATTCGAAGGTAAAAATCGGGAATAGCAATCACGCACGAATGAATAAGCTTAAATCTTACATTTACACTTAGGATTTGGTCTCTTTGGTCAACATTAACATCGCCATCGCCATCACCATCATCAGTTGTCGGATATATTCACCTATCACAGCGTTTACCTCTATGGAATTCGGGAAAGCGGTAAGATCAATCAAAAACAGACATGTCGCCGATACAGCAGCTACTTGTGAACAGTTGATATCGATACAGCCTTTATGATTATATGGACACATACATCAGCGAAGTAACAAAATGGATATTGGTTGGGCATCAGGTGTGCTTTACGAATTCTGACTATTTCGGAGACGCATCTATTATCTACTGGGTTATACAGCAGCAACAGAACTTGGATATTTGACAACGATTACGAACGTTTCATCTGGATGATTCCGCATTGACATGACCATATTGACGAACACCGCTCCGATTTCGACATCACCTCTTATGATCTAGCAAACCCTCTTTTGGCCGCATTGAACTCTATATATTGTGGATACTTATACAGAAATCAGCATTGATGAAATTGGACAGTAGACAGTGATTCCTTCACCCCTTTATATCCCAATCGACAATCACCTCCCCTTTTTATACAATGCTCGAAATTATATATTTGTCGTTTTTTACATTTATTTTTTATACCTACCCTCTATCTTTACTCATTCTCAATCATGTTTTACGTTACGGGACAAGGACAATCCTTTTTATACACGTTTTCCAACTACAATCACTATTCCAATACCAGTGTGGCAACGACACCATCATCAGCGGCAGCAGATGATACAACCTCAACATCACCTATGACAAGAAATCGTCAAGACAACGCAACCCAAGTGGACACCATGGCAGAAAAAGGAAAAAATGAACGGTCTTTGGCTCTCTATCCATTCGTACTTATGATATCAGCATTATTAACGTCATTGGCTTATTTATACATGCTGCTACTTACACCCATGGTCTTGGATTCTACTACAAAGGCGTTGGAAAGTGGTACTTTTGGTGGTAACAACAATGCAACGAATGGCACTGGTCCCGTCATCCCATTGGATATTTCTTGTCCTCCCTTGACTCAAAGAGTTCCTCCCCAAAATGTGTCTGATTTGCGTGCCGATGATATCAAGGCTGTCATTGGACTCGGTGATAGGTAAGATACATAAAAAAAATTGACTTCTGTTTATCAACGATCACCTACTCATTCTATTGACATGTTTGTCTTTATTTATTTATTTTATTACAGTGTCATGGCTGGATTTGGTGCCAAAGGTGTACAAAAGGGTCATTATATCAGTATCAGTACTATCCATGAGGCTCGTGGGGTGTCGTTTGCCATGGGTGGTGATGCAGATATGATAACCATTCCCAATTTGATCCGATACTACTCACATGATCTATATGGTGCCTCCGTTGGTGATCAGATTTTTACAATTTGTTTTGGTAAAGTGTGGATCTACGAAAAAAA
>JAFHAR010002028.1:14568-25257 GCA_019677225.1 Absidia healeyae | reverse complement strand
AAAAAAAAAAGGTAGCTTCTCCCGAACCACAATTTGATAGAATGATTGGGCGGCCTCATAATTTGAGGGTATGACACCCAACTCCTCTACCCAGTTCTTCGGATCTAAATAAACTACTGTGCGGCAGTTTATTTAAATACTCGCGTGTTACTCGTAAATCGTTTTTTTATTCCATCGATTTAAAGGAAGTGTCTAACCGGGTAAAGAAGAAGCTGGATGTCTAAGTGCTCAATGTCTATACTAGAAACTAGTATAGGAGGGCTGGTGATTCAAACAATTTTTATTGAAAAAAAAAAGGAAATGAAAAAAAAAAACATTGAAAATCCGATAGCGGGGATTCATTTTTAAAATAGTTAGCTTTAGGTTTTTTTTGGACCTGAAAAAGAGTCTCGACAGTCAAGCCCCCTCTCAATAGGTACACCCCAGTGGATAGTATACAATATAAATAGCTTATAATGAGAAAATAAATCATCCTTAATCATGGGAACATGACCTATAATTGATTGTCATGCCATGGAATGATTTAAAATGCTTCAATACACGAGAATGTCGGTGATTTTGGTTTTTTATCAGTGGGATCCTGTTCATCGTTATGATATGCTAATAAAGAAAAACAGTTTTTATTTATGCAGAGCTACTTTTTTGACAAAAGGGAGTCGGAGATTTCTATGTCAATGCGATTTTTATTTTATTTTTGTATGTGTGTGCCCCTGACGACTCCTTTCCTTCACCTGGTCTCTTAGCTTACAAGACGATGCGTCTATAATAATGATCATGCTTATATTATAGTTTAAATCATCTTTTTTCTCGGAAAAAAAATCGGTGAAAAAAAGAGAAAGATATGTGGGTCGATCGATTAGATTTAATGCTAGCAGCACGTTTATACAGTTCCGATACCTTTTTTTATTTTATTTTCATGATGTATGGGGATCAAAGTAAAAGACTTTTGACAAAAGCATAATAACAAAATAAAAATAATATGAGCAGTTTTTTGATTGGATATCACACCCTGCATGATTTTAAGAAAGAGTGAAAGGGGAGGCAACAAATAAATGGTCTCTATTATATATAAAAAAAAATCATCCATTGGGCCTTCATTTCCTTTTTTTTTGTCTTTTTATCATTTTGTCGTCCACATCCCCACTATGATTTCTTTTACACAAACATGGTCTCGTCTCACCAAGCAAATCAAAAGAAAAAAATCCTTCCAATCGCATGAATCTTATAAATCCGTTCGATTTTATGGTGTGGATACTGTTTATTATACTCATAGTGCATATGACTATGATCGTACGCCTACTGAAGAGCTATATGACGATGACGATGATGATGAAGACACGGACGACGATGAAGAGGACGCTCAAAGTATCGTTGAACAACATAGATCATCACCAACTACCACCACACCCACAAGTAGCCTGTTTGCTCAAACTTCCTTTCTGATCCCCTCCACAGCCACATCGACGTCCTCTGCCAAATGCCATGGTGGAAATGTCACTGTTGTCTATGACCAGTCTCTTCATTGGGAAAAGGTGGTGCCATGTTTAGCGTAAAAGGGATGCAGTTGATATGTAATGTGTTTACTAGCGGGTTTTTTATGATTTTCAAAGCAGACGGTTTTTTAATATTCCCCTGTCCTTGAAAAAAAAAAATCAGGTACCGTCAATATTTTCAATCCCCGATACTTTTTTTTTTTTGCCTCGACCCATCATCACCCACTATTTTGTATTTCTAATATTATCTTTAGTAACGTTATCATATCATAGGTGATAATCAATAATTATAATCCATCAACTTTAAATAAAAATAAAGAAAGGGGAGTGGCATTCATTTGATAACTAGCCGAAAAAATGGTTCATGTACACTTGCATGAATCAGCGGTTGCTATAAAAGGAAGATCGCCTTCTTTTCTATGCTGTTGTTATCACTTCTATCAGAAGGGAGATAAATCGGTAAGTGTAAGGTATCTAAATATGATCAGCACCAATAATTATCCTTAATCATCCCTTTTCTATCATGCGCTGTCTTACGTGTTAACTGCATTTCTTCTAAATAGAACGATATCTACCATATTATGATAGCCAATGTCTGTATCATATGTATGTGCAATTTTTTTTTTTCATTTCTTCATCCCAATCCCTCTTCGTCAACAACATCACAATAACGATAACACGCACACACGTCATAATATCGCATCACATCATCTAAACAACAAGCCCAAATAATCAATGACTGTCGTCAAAACACAATATTTTTTATTTCACCATTCATATTCACATCAATCATACTACTACTATCCAATAAAAATACATACACACATATAAACCTAAGTAATTAGACACTAAAATAAAATAAAAAACTAAAACTAAAATACATAAAAAGATTCTAAACTAAATCCAGCCCACAAGAAAAGATCAAGAGGAGGAGGTATTGGATATCAATGAATTTCGTTTCAGTCGTTCAAGTTCCCTTCGAAGGCCATCATTTTCATTTTGAAGTCTTTCTCGTTCAAATTTCGATGCTGTCAATAGTCGTTGTAATTGATCCACTGTATCATGTAATCCTGTTGTTGTAGATTGTCTAAACCATCAAAAAAAAAAATCATAAATAAATAAAAAAAAAAGGCAATCCGAGGGGTTGTTGTTGTTTACCTTTGTTGATCAGATACTGATACCGCACGACTTCTAATTCCAGATGACGAAGTATTCATTTGGACCATCATCTCTTGTAAAAGCGATTTTTGGGCATCGGTTTGTTTCAAAAGGAGTTCGAGTTGAGGATATAAAGTAGCGGCATCCGTACCACCAAGAGGTTGTTGTCGATCACGATGGAGAAGAGGATTGAGATCAGGTGTGCCGCCATCGGAGGAGGAGGTGGTTGATGTGGATGACCGGCCTGTCAATTCAAACCGACCGATTTTGCGTGCTGCATCGTCATTGGTATGTGTGGTGGTGGTGTTTTCGCTACTACTCGTTTTTTCCACCGAGAAACGACCCAGTTTTTGTGGTTGTGATGATGGCTGTAAGGACGATTGAGACGATTCACGTGAAATGTTGATGGGGGCATAGATGGGATGGGATGGATCCATGGCGGCAATGGAGGTGGCGGTTGAATTTGGTGACGAGTGTTGTACTTCGAATCTGGATTTCCGTTCTACAATACAAATAAAAAAATAATAATCAGCCCCCCTCTCCTCACCATTTTCTCTCTCTCTCTCTTTTAATTGATTGACTTACCACATATATTATCACAACTTGCCACACGAGAAATGGGTGATAGGAGTGCTTCTGTGTTTGAGCCCAAGTGTTTTACGGATGAGGTGGTAGTAGTAGTAGTAGTCGTAAGTATGGATTCAGAGGATCGGTGGTGATCCACATCAGAGTCCGAGAGATAACCGCCAGGATATCGTTGTTTCACAGGAGTAGCCGTAGAAGAGATGATGTCGTCCGTAGTGTCGTTGGCGGAAGAGTCGTGATCTATTTCTTCCACCAGGAATCTTGATTTTTTTGGAGGAGCTGCAGTCGAGTTGTTGCTGATGTCGGGTAAAGTGGCTGGGTAAACGGGAATATCGACGGAAGGAGGTTTTGATTTGGTAGTGCTGCTGTTGCCACGGACAATCACATCGCCAAAGGTAATACGTCGTTTCGGTTGAGTTGTCGGAGTCGCTGCAGTGGTGGTCACGGTCGGTTTATCTACTGCTGCGGCGGATGGTTGTTGATCGATGGTCGTCAAAGGGGTGACATCCGGGCGAGGGGTATCATCATCAAAATCCCAATGGTCAGTGGATTCAATAGAGATCCGCTTTTGAGGCATTTTCCTGTGTGGACGTTGATCAATAGGTGAGACGTGACTGAGGATCGATTTGTACAGATAATCCTTTTTCTTGGCTTGCTTGAAGAAGGGATGTAGTAAGAGTTTTTCGGCAGTTGGTCTAATTGTTGTTGTTCATGTGATGACAGAAAAAATACAATAAAGGTGAGTCAAAATGGAATGTGTGGTCAATCTTGGTATTCTACTTACCGAGCATCTGGATTTTTCTGCAGGCAAAGATCAATCATATCTTTAAGTAGTTTTGAGTATTTGTGTTCGGTTTTTTCTTGATCTAGACTAGGTGGTGCATTGGACAGGGTCAATTTCAAGACCTAAGTAAAATAAAAACGGGTAAACGCTAAGCATTTTTTTTTTTTTTTTTCACTCTTACCTTCATTGGCGGATATTTGGCAAATGGAGCATGACCAGCAGCGAGTTCATAAGCGGTGATACCAAAACTCCAAATGTCCGCTTTGAAATCATAACCATCTTGTTCCATCACTTCAGGAGCCATCCAGCAAGGCTAGATCCAATAATCAAAGATACAGAATTGTGAATAATGAGTGTGATACAAAATATATATATATATATATATATTTATATGATCTAGTAAAAAACTTACAGTCCCAACAAATGTTTTCCGGACATCGCCTTTTTCAGATAATGAGCTAGAGACACCAAAGTCAGCCAACAAAACCGAGCCTTGATTATCCATCAATAAGTTGCCAGCCTTGACATCACGATGAATATGTCCATTCTTGTGTAAGTAAACCAATCCTTCCAAAGCTTGTTTCAAAATAGTAGCAATTGTAATTTCTTCAAATCCATTCTTGAAACTTGTTTTCATAATATCAAGACAAGAGCCTAATAATAGATAGTAAAAAAGTTGATCAGATAAAACATAGGGATATTGATAAATGAGTCTTTTTTTTTTGTTACCAAAAGACAAGTAAGGAGTGATGATATAGAGTTTTGAGCCATTTACAAAGGAGCCGTATACTTTGAGTACATTAGGATGTTTGGATAAGGCCATTAAAGCAGTTTCCCTCTATAAATCAACACATGAGTAACCAAAGCATTCCAATTTTTTTTTATTTTTATATGACTTACACGCAATTCATCAATTTGATTCCTTTCAAACATATCGAGATCGATCATTTTCAAAGCAACCAATTTCTTCATAGGTAAGTAAACAGCACCATACACAATAGCTGAGGATCCATAACCTTTTCAAAATATAAAAATGAGTACGTTCTATTTTCAACTCTCTTTTCTATTACCTATTGGTTCCTTGATATCAAAATCTTCGTATCGATTTGCCCAATTGGATTCGGATACTTGAGAGAGAGAAGTGGTGGAGACATTGACAGAGCTGGGGTAAGGTGAGAGATGAGGACTTGAAGTCATGTTGTTGTTGTTGGTTGTATCGTAAGGGGAATAAAGAGATGATGCTTGTTGAGGAGAGGGGATACCACCAGTAGTAGTAGTATTGCCTTCATGAGTAGCCAAAGCAGAGAGTTTGAAATGTAAAGCTTCAGAGACACTGGATGCCGCCCGTTTGGCCAACATACTATGACTATGTGTGGCGGAAGAGGGACGACGTGAAGGAGAAGGTGAAGAGGTGGAAGAAGGGACAGCCATGGTTTTGGTAAAATTTTCTGTACGTGATGAAGATTCGTTGGCAAGGTGTGCAGCTGAAGTCAAGGCAAAATAAGAATCAAGAGTAGGTTGAGTTGTTGTCGTTGGTGATTTCAATAAGGATGATGGATTCTGTATACTTGACTGTGACATTTATCGAAGGAAAAAAAAAGGTGTTCGGTATAATCCACGAGAAAGTCTTGTGGGATCAAAAGTTCATCCGAGGAGAACCCTGTTCCAAAGAAAGAAAAAAAAAAAGAGAAAATTGAAGAAAGAAAGAGAGAAGTGAAGAATACAGAAAAAGAAAAAAGAAAAATAGTGTGGTTGGCGTTACACCTAAAAAAGTTCGCGAACGGGATTTAAATTTGTTCTCGTTTTTCTTCCTCTCCTTTTGTGTGCCTTGCCACTTTCGCCTATCGGAAAATACCCGGCGCACGTTACGAGAGAAGAATTTTACCCCAACTGAATGATATGAAATTTTTTTTCAACATGTTTTTTGAGAAAAGAAAAAAGTAACAAAGTGGTCATAAAATCGGCCATTTTACTCTCAGTAGATAATATTATGATATGGCCTCTATTCAAAAGTATGACATGACCGTATTCTACAATCACTGAACTTAACTGTTAAGTTATTCAACTTGTGTTGAACTGATTGGTTAGAACTATAGTATTGAATACGAGAATGCTTTGATTATTCATGACTGCAAGAAAAGGGATGATGGCTGAAATCTGCTATGAGTCGGACATTCAATTCAACATCCCCTAATTGGTGGACCTGAATTTTTTTTTTTGGCGGTGACAGCTTAATTCGACTGACAAGCGAAAAAAAATTTATACTTTTCCCATAAAGGTTCTAAAAGCAGCACCTCTTTTTGTTTTCCTTCCCTTTTCTTTAAACTATTTACATTATATTACAAAAATGGTAAGACACTTTGACGAAAAGATGATAGGATGGATGAATGAATGGATGGATGAATGGATGGATGGATGAATGGATGGATGGGATAGGATGTATAGTATGGATAACTAATGACTACTTTATTCTATAGGGTCGTGGTCCTAAGAAGCATATGAAGCGATTGGCAGCTCCTAAGCACTGGATGTTGGACAAACTTTTGGGTAAGTTTATTTGCCTTTTTACTTGTGAATATCATTGTTTGTTGTATGTTGGTTTTTGGGGATGAAATACAAAAATTTATAGTCAAGCTCAACAATCAGAGTAATTTACGGTGACGAGAAAATTTTTATTTATAACTTACTGATATACAAACCATCATACAGCAACATTTTGATATTTACCAAAAACATTGTTTTACAATGACTTTTTTTACTAAACAATATCTCTTTTGTTTCATTTGAAATAGGTTCTTATGCTCCCAAGCCCAGTTCTGGTCCTCACAAGACGCGTGAATGTTTGCCTTTGATTGTCTTTATCCGTAACCGTCTCAAGTACGCCCTCAATGGTCGTGAAGTCACCAGTATTTTGATGCAACGTTTGGTCAAGGTGGATAACAAGGTCCGTACTGATTCTACCTTCCCTGCTGGTTTCATGGGTAAGTCAAAAAAAACATGTATAGAGAGAGAGTGGGCTATCAATTGGGTGTTTGTTTGTATTTGGTTTACTGATTGGTTGAGGCTTTGACGAATCCCGGATGCTTTTTTCATATACCGTTTCTTCATTATGAATTTGACAGATGTCATTTCTATTGAAAAGACTGGTGAAAACTTCCGTCTCGTCTATGACACTAAAGGTCGCTTCGCCATTCACCGCATCACTGATGAGGAAGCCAAGTACAAGCTGTGCAAGGTCCGTAAAGTGATGGTTGGTGCTAAGGGAATCCCATATATTGTGACTCATGATGGCCGTACTATCCGCTACCCGGATCCTTTGGTCAAGGTGAACGATTCTGTTCGTTTTGATTTGGAAAACAACAAGATTCTCGACTTCGTCAAGTTCGAAGTGGGCAACGTGGCTATGGTGACTGGTGGTCGTAACGTGGGTCGTATTGGTACTATTGTCCATCGTGAACGTCATATTGGTGGCTTTGAAATCGTGCATGTCAAGGATTCTTTGGATCGCACTTTCGCTACTCGTATCTCCAACGTCTTTGTCATTGGTCAAGGAAACAAGCCTGTCATCTCTCTCCCCAAGGGTAAAGGTATCAAGTTGTCCATTGCTGAAGAACGTGATCGTAGACGTGCTGCTGCTGCTGCCTCCAACTAAAATGTGGTGTGGTGTCTTGGTTAGTTTTAGTTTTATCCCCTCTATTCCAGAATAAATTTTTATTATTGTTTATCAAATAAAAATCTTGTACATAGTCTCAAATTTATCTTTCTTTTTTTTTGGTGTGAGTGTGATTTTGTGTGTGTTTCTTTCTATTTGATTGATGGTGATGTGTAGTTATTATTGTCGGATGATGTGTATTGAATGTGGTTTGATGCTTAATATGTATTCAATATTGTTTGGTGTTGTATATTTATCGCCGTCTGATTCAGTAGTGCCTTCATTGTTTTTACTTGCGTTGTGTATCTGTCAAAAAAAAAAACTTGCCAAATTCAAACCCCGCATAGTAGTATAATTCCCCATGACTCCGCCTGACCTTCACGCCTAAACAAAAAATCGAGCCAAATTGTTCGCCCAAAATAAATAAAAAAAGGAACACAGCCAATTTCCAAGATAAATGATATCAAACAGTTTCAAAGACAAAAACGTAAAAAATAAAAAAGACCAGATTCAAAAGATGATAATATAAAAATGTTTTATTGATTTGAGATGGATGAATATAATAAAGAGTTGAATGAGTAGATAAAAAAACAATGATAAAGACTAATACTACGACTACAAGACGTAAAGAATATATAAGTAAATAAACACAACAGGAAAACAAAAATAAAAAATAAGAGGAATGGATGAGGGGGTAAGTCTATCTATTTGGAAGCCTTGGCTTTTCTTCCTTTGGCAGCAGGTTTTTTGGTGATTGACTTTTCGGATTTAACCTTGAGAGCAGCGGCAGCAGCATCTTCTTCTTTCTTGATGGCAGCCTTGGATTTCTTGGTGGGTTTCTTTGCGGGAGTTGAGACTTCTTGTTCTTCTTCCTTGGCATCCACTTCAGCAACCTTCTTGGTGGTCTTCTTGTTGATCTTCTTGGCAGCCTTCTTCAAAGTTTCTTCTTGCTTGGGTGAGACTTGTTCTTCATTTAATAACCAGACACCAGGGACACAAGCATACACAGGTAAAACTACAGAGTTATCAGATAGGATGGATACGCTTTGCACATATTTCCAGTTGAGAGCCTTTTTCAAGTTTTCAAGTACAACCTTGAAATTGTCCACAAGTTCCTTTTCTGACATTCCCACTCGACCGAATTTTGCAGACCTATGATGTAAGAGAGAGAGAATAAGTACCTATTTTCTTCTTTCTTATGCCTCCTCCCTACGACTGCTCATCATTTCCGTTCAAAACTTACTTCAAATCAGAGGCGCTTTTGCTGATGACAATACTATTCAAAGCCTTGTTGATGTTTTCCTTCAATTGTTCGTCGTTGAGCACTTTTTTGTCTTGAGATACGTTGATGACACCAGGAGCCTTGTTCACCTTTTTGAATGATTCACCAAACAAAGAATTGATCTTACTAGCCAATGGAGCGTCGACAAGGAAGAGACCGAATTGACGAGCCACTTGACGTTTGGCTTCAAAGCGAGTGTATTTTTCCCGGAAGGTTTTAGCAGTGAATACCTAGAATATAGATATAAAAGTTTATAAATAATAACCGTCAGTATGTTGTTCCCCACCCCACCCCTCCCTCTCCATTCGAACTTGAACTCGTATATGTTTACCGTAATCTTTCTTCCAAACTTCAGTTCGTCGATCTTTTGTTGGAATTCCTTAGCACCATCAATAACGAGTAAACAAACTTCTGAGTCTTCAGCAAGGATACAATGAGGGACAGATCTATAGAACAGAGAATACATGTCAGCAAAAAAAAAAAAATAGGCAATAGTTCAAACTTACACAAATTCATGGCTTTCTCTGTTACCAGCTGTCATTTTGGCGAGTTTGATTTGCATCCAAAGACCACGATCAGAGTCACCTAACAAAGCGCTGTCAGAGTCACGACTAGTATATTCTTTGAGAGCGACGATGGCTTTTTTGGCTTGTTTGTAATCGAGTTCGGGAATAGCGACCATGGTTATTGTTGTGTAATTGATTTTTGAAGGAAAAAGAGCAAGAGAAGGGGAAAAAAAAATATTTAAAGCGAAAAAGAATATCACTCAAAGCCACAAAAAAAAAGAGAGGATCAAAAAAAATATAATCATCCCCGCTCGCTTTCCAAATGTGGCAGCACGCGGAGTTTTAACAATGGGGAATTCATAGCGTGGTGGTGTCAACTTTTTTTGTTCCTCTTTCTTATTCTTTCATCATTCCTTGTTATGGTCTCCAACCAATATCGTCTTTATTTATACGCTATAGGATTGATACAAATCATTGGCTTGTGTCTTTTCTCTACTGGTTTTTTCCCTTACAAAACATATCTTCCTGGGTTCTCTTCACCGAATGACGCGCCTCCTTTTTTACAACCATCCTCGTCCAACGCACCGCTTATTGAACCTGAATTCGATCGACTTGTCTTTGTAGTTATTGATGCTCTCAGAAAGTAAGTTGAAAAACACAAACATACATCAAGAAATGCTAACGATATACATATAGTGATTTTGTATTTCAAGATACTGGATTCAAGTTTGTCAACAGGTAAAAAATAAAATAAAAGTGATATGGAAAAGGAAACGAATTGGGGCAGGGGTAAGCTCATGAACTTTTTTTTCTTTATCATATAGTTTAATTGACAATGGAAATGCTATACCATTCACAGCAAAAGCAACGGCGCCTACGGTGACCATGCCTCGAATTAAAGCTCTTACTACTGGTAAGCAAATTATCAACAATAGGTGCCTTCGCTTTCTTTACCCAGTTTGAGCTCACCAATATATATTTATATCTCATTTTTTATTATATATAGGTACTGTGCCTAGTTTTTTGGATGCCATATTGAATATTGCGGAATCGGATACGAGCTCATCTTTACAGCACCATGACAACTGGGTACATCAATTCAAGACGAGCTCGAATCGGACCCTTCATTTTTTTGGTGATGATACTTGGATTCGACTCTTTCCGGGAATGTTTACAAAAACTGACGGCACCACCTCATTTTACGTATCGGTAAGGCAGAAAACTCCCTT
>JAFHAR010002026.1:11424-22846 GCA_019677225.1 Absidia healeyae | reverse complement strand
CTTTTTTTTTTTTTTTTTTTTTTTTTTTTTATCATTACAATTTGATCACACATGTCATTCAATCACCACATATCATTCAATCACCACATATAATTCAAACAGTCATTCAATCAAACAATCAAAAACCACAATTCATATACATATGTCATTTCCCAATTTTATTGATTCTTTAAAAAAATATACACGTAAAAAACAAAAACTAATAATACAATAAATGAATACAGTCTAATAATAAGGGGGATATGGAATGGAGAAGAGAAGTCTACATCGTAAATGGTAAAAAAAAAACAAAACAAAAACAAAACAAAAAAAGATAAAAAAAAGGATGTGCATGTGTGTATGATAGTGTGTGTGTGATGCGAATGTATAATGTAAAAAAATAAATAAAAACTAAACTACTATGACTTGATCACTAGGTTCTTGAAATGGAGAAGCCCAGTACCTTGAATTGTTCGATCCATGCCTTCATAAAGCGAGATCCATTTCCTTGCCTTGTCCCGTCGATCTTGTGCCAGCGCTGCCCGCACCAAGTAGTAGATTGTTCGTTCATTCAATTCAACGCCATGAGCCAAAGACATCCATTTTACCATCGATTCAGCGGCTTGCAGGTCATGATTGAAGAGTGCCAGACCTCGGACCCAAATATTCAATGTGGCTGTCGTCAGTGGTAATCCCTTTTCAATGGCTCGATTCAGTAGTGTCATTGATTCCGGTGGTATATGTCGATTCCTTTTATTGGCCTTGTTGATATCTGTCGACGATGCTTCTGATGATTCGTGTTGTTGTTGTTGTCGTCTTTGTCCATAGTGTTGATGTAGAAAATAGCCATCCATCATCATATTGTACATGGTCATTCGAGACATTTTTGGATCCATGCCACGCTGCCGAGTGCCAAGATGATTGCTGCCAATGTCGTTGTCAAAATGCCACTGTGGTCTGTTACCAATGTGACCTTCCTGCAAGAACGCCGCCTTCACATCCGGTTTGTCCGAGTCACCATTATCATCATCCGACACCATCGATTCAAAAAGCGTGGCGCATTCCTCGATATCATGAAATCCAGACTTGACCATAGCATAAAGAATCACCGATTGTAAAATCGCATTTGTTTCAAGTCCCCGATCCATCAATTCCTTGTATAACGCCGAGATTCGTCCAATGTTCATGTCGTCTGCATTCGCCGAACGGATATAGCCATGTATAAGTGTGGTATAACTAACAATGTCCGGTAGCGGTAAAGTCGTTGTCGGTGTTGTTGTGTTGTTCCCATGCTGGAGTTGTTGTTGATCACGCATAGAGACAAGAAGTTGGTCTGCCGCCTCCATATCCCCATTCTGTGCCAAAGCATGTATCAAGATGTTGTAACTGTTTACTGTCAAGTGATAGGATGACATAGATGCCGGTTGATCAAATAACTTGTAAAGAAGAGCCAATGCCACATCCGTTTGTTTGTGTCGCAGCAAATATACAATACTGGTGTTGACGGTCGTTTCCAGTTCAAAGCTTGACACAGGAACCATCATGGCTACACGCTGGAATGCATCTACCACTGCCGGTTGGTCGATATGTTCCGTCAATGCCGCTGTCAAAATCCGTAATGTCACCGGGTTAGGTTGTTGATCAGTTTGTTCCAGTAACCGTTCGAGCCAGAGCGTCACATCTTCCCACAAATGTTGTTGACAGGCATATTTGATGAATGTATTGAAGGTTGCTGTAGTTGCCATCACCACAGAAGAAGAAGAAGAAGAAGAGGATGATGATGAGCTTGTCAGTTGTTCGTAAAGTGCGTTTGCGGCTTCCACATCCCCATTGTCCAATCGCGATCGAATTAGCATGTTGTAAGACGCCACATCCAAAGAGCAACCCGATGAATCCATGCGTGACAATACCTTTTCGACATGATCCCAATGTCCCACTTTCAAGCACCCATTGAGAGCCATATTGTATAGACGCGTCCGAATGCTGCCTGATGCCTTTTCCATGTTGCTGTTCGACATAGGATCCAAATAGTCCAACAGAGCATCTAGTTGTATTGCACCTCGATCATTTGATTGTTGACATGCCATATAACTTTTGACAAACCGATGAAACATAGCAGTCTGTAAAGACAGGTCCAGAGGATAGCAATGCACCAAGTGTTCCACCAAGTCGATAGGCAAGTTCGATCCAAGACATTTGAGAAGCTGTTTCAGGCGCTTATTATATATAGAGTCTTCCGTTTGTTGCTGTTGTTGTTGTTGTTGTTGTTGTTGTTGTTGTTGTTGTTGTTGTTGTTGTTGTTGTTGTTGTTGTTGTTGCATCCACGGTTCAAGTAGAATAACGAGTTCAGACGACGATAAACATCCAAGGCTGGTGAAAAACAAACGACGATCCTTCGAAGGGTAGTCTAGAATCCCTTTGTGTGCTGATTCAGAGTGTAAAACGAGAGCCAAAGCATCACCCAGTCGTCCATTTTGTACAAGTGATTTCAGTGCCGCGGTATCAAATTGGGAAGTGGTTGGTGGGGTGGTGATGATGGGGTTAGACATGATTTGCGTTGACGATTCGGGCGCCGAGTTCACCGATTGCTGTATAAATTGCTGAATATGTAGTGTTGGAGGATTCAATCGTTCAACGGGTGCCACATCATTTGCTTCATACTTGAATCCATGGCCTTTGGTGGTGGAACCAGACGGGACCTTCGCTGATGATTTGACAGACATAAAACGCCACTGCCGTGAAGATCGGCCAAGCAAGGAGATGGGGTATTGTGAAGATTCATGGCGTAAGTGAGAAGATGCATTCAGATGTGATGGTGAGACATTTGGTTTTTGTCGAAGTAATAATAAGGGCGCTGAAGCATTGCTGTACAAACGAGCGTAGCATGGTGATGGTGGTGGTAGCCGTGAGGAGATAGATAAATAAGAGGTCATGCGTCGGCAGATAGTGGAAGAATAATGTATAGATTGTATAGCATTTTTCTTTAGACATGAGCAAGTACAGAATACCATCCCTTTATCATACTTGGATATGCCTGAGGAATGATAAATAAATAAAAAATGAGAGTAGAAAGAGAAAAAAAAAAGATTAAAGGCTTCGAGGTCGCTCCCTGCCTGAAAAAAATATGGTCTTGGTAAGGGGGCCACAGTCACTGTCAAATTATTAAATCGCCGCCCTTCAACTGAATTTCTAGTTTTGTTACTCCACACATTTTTTTTTCGGAAGATGCATTTCAGGGTGCTGAATATTATTTGGAATTGAACGAGTGCTGGTTATAGATGCTGATTTGGCAGCAGGATGACTAGTAATGACCTCCAGCATGGGACAGCAACCATCAATAATCGAACTTTTAAATATTTTTGCCTGCGAACACCCCTTACCAAATTACCTAAAAGCAAATAACCCTTTCGTCCCCGCCTAGTCCGACTAATTTTGCCCAAAACTCTATCGCCCTAGGGCTGGACGCCTGTTCAAGCTTTCTCCCTCTGCAATCCCATTTTCAAACAAAGCCATTCGGACATGTTAAACCAGTCAGCGCCTTGTCTAGGCCCAACATTGATCAAAAATCACATCGATAAAAACCACACACACCACACAACCCCCCCAAGAAAACCTTACATGGACAGAGAAAACACCTATTGGTAAAAAGACACTCAATCATAAATAGACACCCATTGACAACAAACACACATAATGATAAGGCAACCATTTATACCCCCCACGCATTGATAAAAAAATTACCCATTGATAAAAACGCACCCTTCGGTAAAAACCCGCTATTGATAAAAAATCCACCTATTGATAAAAAAATCCACCTATTGATAAAAATCCACTCATTGATAAAATATCCATCCATTGATGAAAATCCACGTAATGATGAGGCAACCATTTATAACCCCCCTTGATGAAAAAAAACTCCACCCGTTGATAAAGTCCCACCCATTGATAAAACCAACACATTGGTAAAAGACAAGAGACAAAATACAAAAGTTTATGAGAGATAAAAATAAATAAATTTTATTTGATATATTTCAATTTAAAGATAAAGACCTTCAGGAGTTCCTTCACTCTTTCTATACAACACCTTTTCACGAGCTTTTCGTAAATCTTCAGCAACAACCTTCATACGACGTTCACGTAATGCCAACAAACCAGCTTCCGTGCAGATAGCCTATTTTTATTTTTTTTTTTTTTTAAAAAAAAGGAGATAAGTGTTAAATACCAGGTGATAAAATGTTCTAGTGACTTCGTTTCCCCCCCAAGTTCTTACCTTAATATCCGCACCAGAGAGATCATCCTTTGACATGACGAATTCTTCCAAATCAACATCATCAGAGAGGGTCATTCTTGAGGTATGGATATTGAAGATACGGCGTTTTGTCTTGACATCAGGAAGAGGGAATTCGATCTTACGATCAATACGACCAGGACGGATCAGAGCAGGGTCCAAGCTATCGATCTTGTTTGTTGCCATGATCACCTTGACATCACCACGGGAGTCGAAACCATCCAGTTGATTGAGCAGTTCCAGCATTGTACGTTGAATTTCCCGTTCACCACCAGATGTAGAGTCGTAACGTTTGGTACCAATGGCATCGATTTCATCAATGAATACAATAGAGGGAGCATTTTCTTCCGCCACTCGGAAGAGTTCACGCACAAGTTTGGGACCATCACCAAGGTATTTTTGAATCAGTTCGGAACCAACAATACGTAAGAAAGTAGCACTGGTTTGATTTGCCACAGCCTTTGCAAGCAGAGTTTTCCCAGTACCCGGAACACCATACAAAATCACACCCTTTGGAGGTTTGATACCCATTTCTTCATATAATTCAGGATGTGTTAATGGTAATTCCACAGCTTCCTACAAAGTAAACGAATAATAATAACATGGATCAGTATATATATATATATAAATCAACCAACAACAGCAGCAGCAAAGAGCTCCCCTTTCTCTAAAGTTTCCCTTCATTCACTTACTTTGATTTCTTGAATTTGTTGTTCCAAACCACCAATATCCGCATAAGATTCAGTAGGCGCCTTTTCCAATTTCATCACACTAACCATAGGATCCGTATCATCAGCAAGTACACCCACCACAGCCATTGTTTTGTGATGTAATAAAACACTGCACCCTGGTTCCAAAGAGTCCTTGTCAACAAAACTCATGACTGATACGTAATATTCGGGCCCAGTAGATGATGATACAATAACGTGGTCGTCGTCGATAATTTCTTCCAAAGACCCCACAGACATTGGTGACCCACGGAGATCGTCCACTCGTGTTCGTTCTTCTTGATCCCGTTCTTCAGCAGGCTTGAGTCGTTCTTGATTTTGCACAAATTCTTCTTCCAGTAATAGGTAATCCTTGACACGTTCCATCTTTAACATCTTTAAGCGACATCGAGTGGTTGGGAATACTAAAAAAAAAGTGAATGAATGGGTTAGTAAAAAAATAAAGAATTGGTTTTGACGGATTTTTTTTTTCATAGTGATGCTTGCTTACCTTGAGGCAGTTTGGCACTTGTATCAGGTCCTCTCTTCTTCTTCTTTCCAACTCGTGTAGGTACAGGAGGTTCCCATTTCTTTTTCTTTTGATCCTTATCCTATCAATCGAAAGGCAAAAAGTGAGTTTCGTATGATATATAATCTAACATCTTTTGATAATATTTACCTTGTCCTTCTTGTCGTTGCCACGAGGCATACCAGATTGTGAGTTCCCCTATAATAGGCATGAATGATTAGTATCAAAAACAAGTGACATGATAAAATGTGTTTGAGTCTTTGTCTTACCATATTGAAAGATAAATAATCGTTTATAAGAAAGACAGAGAAAGAAAAGGTTGCGCGTCAATTTCTAAAAAAAAAAAAATTAGGCGGGATGGGAAGCGAAAATCCAATTATGGTCCACGTCAGCTCGCTTTTTCAAAAAAAAATTGGTCAATTGGGATTTGACGGAGTTCGAAAACCGAACACCCCTTCTTCTCTTCTCCTCGTCAAAGCACTTTTATTACTTATACACTATGTAAGTGCAAATAATTCTATTTTACTCTCTTTATATATATACTTATTCTTTACTTTTATGATTATTATTATAGGGCACCTAAACGCACCAAAAAAGTAGTTATACCAAAATCACCCAACGTCGAGGATTCCAGCGATACTCTCATCAACGTCTTGAATCTCAATCTGGAAAAGAGATCCTTCAAGAACATCAAATACTCTACGCCGAAGAAATGGAAAAACTTAAACAAATAATCACCTTGGGAAAAGCACAAGAATTCTATTCGGATGTACTAACATGTAATTCAGATAAATACGCCATTTGTTGTCTTTTATGCCTTCCTTACCTCGATCGATCTGACCTGCTCTCTTTTTATATAGATCAAAACATTGAATGTCCACCTTCGATACGACCTCCAAAGAAGTATTGTGACGTTACTGGATTATCAGCAAAATATACCGATCCAAAAAGTGAGCTACGATATCACAATACAGAAATTTATCAACTCATTTGGACTCTTGGTGTGCCTAGTACGCAAGCTTACCTTGGTAGTCGAAATGCAGCAGTTGTATTGAAATAGTATATAGTTTAGTTTAGTATTAGAACCCCCACACATTTGTCCCTTTTATTGAATATTCTTATCATCTTCATCATCATCATCCATTGTATATATTCCCCTATCCATTATTATTATCATTATTTAGCCCTATATTCATTCGTAATAAAGAAAACCCCCACATTTTTTGAATCTTTGATCTTGTTTTATGCGGAGTGCTTAGGACCTTTTTGTTGTTGTTGTTATTGTTACCATGGGTATTATCATGACGTTTTTACTTGTGATCAATGCTTATGAATAGGGGCATTGATTTGATATGATATTTTTAATAAAGCCTATTTTATTTACTTATTTTCTATCGGTTGTCATTGTCTACCTTGACCCAAAATAGTAGCATTGAGCGGTCTCTTACAAAAAGTTGATCCTCCAAAGATAACAATGCCTTGACTTCTATAAAAGGTATCGAGACGAATCCTATTTGCAGGATGATACTTGGATTAATACAGAGACTTGTATAAAAAATCATGATGTTTTCAGTTTCAATCAAACCTGCCTTTTTCAGTTTATTTATAGCATATAAATGACTCCATTAATAGAGCGAAAAAATGAAGAAAAAGGAAATGAAGACTGTAAAATCAAATAAAGTCCGCTTTGTGTCAGTGAATGGTTGCACGGTCCCTTCCTTGGCACACAATGTTCAAGTCTATTCTTTATATAATATGCCATTATATATACAAGTGTTAACGACAGTCTAATTTCATTATATCCAACTGGAAAAATAGAAGATAATCGATAGATAAAACATAGAATGCCACCGGTGAGATTACTACTTCTCGAAGTATACAGTGTAAACAACTACAATAAAAGAAGTAATTTAATTCTCCGACGATCGGATATTCAATCTTATTCTATTTTACCCATAAAGTTACACCCCCCTTTTTCTCTGTCACTTCCTCTTTTATTTCTTTATTATTTTAATATATTCATACCTCATATACACATACACATACACATTACATGTCTACTGTATCAAATAACAGGAGTTACTATAACCGTACTTCCAATAATACATCAAGAAATACTCATAGTCCAGGTAATTGATCAAAAAGAATATTTTGTTTGTCGCTTTATTTATATAATATATTTTGAAACAGCACCTTCTTATGATTCTTCAAGGTTACGGTCTGAATCTAGGAACCACTCTCGATTGGCTGGTATAGATAGCTCTAGCCTACTTGCTTCACAACAACCTCATGACTATAGACGAGGCGATTACCGCTCAGACGATCCTTACGCACCGCGTCGACCAGATCAATGGCCTGATTCTCACGACAGCTCTGGACCGCTATTACAAGACGAAACCGTGATGGATATGCATGACTTTAATTCACCAACCAACGAGGAAGGTTCGACACTTAATAAAAACAGCAACAACAACAACAACAATGGGAACGAAAAACGACGAATCTGTTTTGGGCTAGGACGTAAAAAATTGGTAGCGATTGGATTTGTATTTTTGGGTCTAGTGATACTTGTATGTTATTTTGTTTGGCCTCAAGCATTCGAAATCGATCTTGTAGAAACTCAACTATACGGCAACAGCACCTATCAATGGCAAACAAATGTCAATAATGTGATCACAGGTCTTCAGGTCCAATGGAACGTTACGATGGAAATGGATAACAAAGTGAACTGGGTGCCAACACATGTCAGTCGATTGGATCTCAACATATATGATCACAACACGGGTGCCAAATTCGCAAACGCCTCCACCGGCTCTTTTGTTTTGGGTGCCAAAGAAAAAAGGTATGTTTACTTTCTCACCACAATCGACCTTAAAGAACGATCCACCTCTGATCAAACGTTACAAGATTTGGCAAGCGCCTGTCATCCTGGGTCATCAACAACAAGTGTTCAATATTCCCTCAATCTCATATACGAAGTCACCTATCATATCTCGGGCTTGATTTGGACTTATCAAACTCAACAAACGGATCCCTCTGTCCATTGCCCCGGAACATGATGATTTAGTTTAGTTTAATTATTGTTTAGATTGGATTATTTGGTTTATTTTGAATAAAAAATTATATATCATGTTTATTGTCTATCGATGGTCTTGCTTTTATTTTATTTTTTATTATGGAATATAGGGTTTTGCGCCGAAGAATGATGTGGGACAAGTCCGGAAGCTATATTTTGATGAAAACAACCAATCATTAACAAGATCGAACATAATCCGTATCAATCCGACAGTTACCATAAGGGTCCTTACGATTTCAAACATATGATGGATCGATTGGTAGGCGTTTGAGGTAAGAGACTCATTCAATGTCTATAAAACGCTAGTATGGAAAATTTTTAAATATAAAAGTAGGTGTCAAAAAAAAAAATCGCTTTTCTTTTGCTTTCCTATCACTTTTTATTTTTACTTTATTCTTATTTTTTTATTCTTCATACTCAACATATTACTGTAGCGACATTTACTCACTGACTCACACAACATGGTGCACGGTTTTACAAGGACAGTTGATTTGAAGATTAACGTTACTTCCGATGAAATCTACTTTTACGGCCAACCTGAAGAATCTGCTGGAAAACTCTTACAAGGCACCGTCAACTTGACACTGGCCGAAGCTATCAAGGTGAAACGACTTACTTTGGACTTTAAAGGAAAAATGAAAGTACAATGGACTGAAGGTAAGAGATGCAAACAACAAACAAAACTCCAAGTCATATCTATATTCTAACTTTTCTATACTTTTTGAACTTGTTTAGGACATCAACATACTCACAAACAGGAACGAACTATTATTCAACACGAATGGTCAATTTTACCAGCTCAAAGCAACAAACGCTCTCACACTATTCCGGCTGGACAGCACACCTGGGACTTTAGCATGAGCTTACCTGGTGATCTTCCACCTTCATTGCAAGCAGACATGGGCAAGGTGTGTTACCAACTGACAGCCAATCTCGAACGATCAGGGGGCTTTTTACTACACAACACGATTCAACGCAAGAAACCGATCCGAGTGGTGCGCACTGTACAACCTTCTGAATTCGAATTGATCCAGTCTCTCGAAATCCACAACACTTGGTCCGAAAAAATGGTCTACGACATCTCGCTACCCTCCAAACTGTATGCGCACAATGCCATCATCCCCGTCTCCTTCAGCATTTTACCCATTGCCAACAATCTGAAGGTGCATTCGATCATGGCTACTTTGAAGGAATGTTGTACTTATCATGCCAATGGCAAGCGCAAAACGGATTCTCGTATTATCAAGGTTAGTCGACAAGAAAATCCATTCAGCGCTGCGGTGGTCAACCATGATGGTACCACTTCTGCTCCTTGGAGTCGTGTGTTGGATGTGCAAGTCCCTGCTCGGTCGCCTATGATCTTTTGTGATGCCAATAGTGAAATGATCCGTATCCGCCACAAGTTAAAGTTTGTCATCTCGATTATGAATGCAGATGGTCATTGGTCTGAGCTTCGTGCGACTTTACCTATTGTTATCATGGACTCCTTTGGACCTACCATCTCTGCCACCTCTGCTGAAGCTACTGCACTGCCTACTTATGACGAAAGCTGGCGTTCATTACCTTATGATCGGCAACTATGGGATACATTACGTCTCAACAATCAAATCGGAGGTGGCGGCGGTAGTGCTTCGTCGCCCTCATTGGTGGATTCTCGTCAACCGGTCACCATCTCAAGTTATACGCGTACAATGACTCTTACTTCTGCTATGGTACCCAGTCGACCCATTTTGGAACACACATCATCATCAACATCGACTGCATTAATGGATTCTGATATGGAAATGGATGAAACAGTAACCCCACAAAATGAGGCAAGCGAAGAAATCTGGTGGCATGGTGTGGACTTGTCTCGTGTACCATCATATCATTCTATGGCTGATGTAGATCCTGCTGTCCCTGTTTGCACTCAATTACCTCCTGCTTATGACCCTATTTGGCAACGATGCTTTGGTACTATTGTTTAGATTGATATCCATCCCTTCTAGTTTAGTCATTATTCAATTTTTATTTTTTATTTTCATTATTTTATATACCACATCATTATCATCATCCTTTTTTTTTTATTCAATAAAATCAAAGTATCTCTTTTTTTTTACTCTGTGTCTTTGTTTTTTTGTCTTCCCGTACTTGGAAACAAATGGTTTATCCTTGTGAGTGTTGATTTTAAACTCCGGAATGGGTTTTCCAGTTTTTCAGGTCCCAATGGATTTTTTTCCCCAAAAGCAATCATTGTGTGTCATTTTTTAACCAAAAACAGCAGTGAAAATGGTCATTTGATACTTTTTGTGTTATTAACACTCGTGTGAAATGTCACGGTAAACTAGCATATCACACTGTATACAATGATTAGCTTTAGTACTGTACCTTAAAAAGTGGAAGGCGTGGAAAAAGTGGGTGAAACAAATTCGATCGCCGCTAGTTTTAGGTTCTGAGATAAGTGGAGATATCGATAAAAAGGGATTCTGGGGGAGGTGATGTTAGTGAGAAGGTAGATCAAATGTCCGCACCCTCAGGCAAACTATAACATCATTACCATCAACATCCCTTTTTCTATTATACTTGAAGGTGTTTATGGTAATGCAAATTTGCATGAATCCTATCTTTTTTACCCCATTTTGATTCACCTTGTCATTGTCATTCTATTCCCTCTTTTTTGAATTATAATGATAAAGAAAATAGCATTGTTTTGTGTGAAAAAAAGAAATCAAATTAAAGGATGCTATCGTCAGACCAGTTCCGAGCAAAGAATTGAATTTTTTCAATTTTTTTATAAGGCAATTGCTGCCAGCACCACCAAACAAAATCTTTGCTGTAACGGACTTTATTTTTTATTTTTTTAT
>JAFHAR010002025.1:37910-48048 GCA_019677225.1 Absidia healeyae | reverse complement strand
GATAAGGTATTGACAAGAGGTACCGATCGGTACCAATACTCCTCATTAAGGTACCGTTAAGAGCCCTACTTGCCGTAATTGATCTCACATTCTATATCCTCGTAGGCACTCAAAAGTCATGTAATCCAGTGAAACCAACAAAAACCGCTCAGGAAACACCCCCACAGGCGTCCTAGCCAGTAGTAACAGTAAAACTAATAAAAACTGCTCAGTTGTCGACTCACCGCAAGCCAAGTCACGAAAAATAATACAGATGGCTAGGGCTCTTAACAATACGTTATTGATTAATGTTGATATTGACAATACTGAATACTGACCCTTATACATATTAACAATATTTTTTCAATACGAGACAAACCTTAGGGCCCTGCGGGTGACTCTACACACACATACACACACAAAAACACAAACACACAAAATAGACACAATAGGCACAGAGGGACACAATAGTAATAAGATTGAAGACATTGGTTTTTATTGGACAGAGATAATAATATTAACACTATATGCAATTGGATGAATGTGTTCATATCAATAAGTATTGATATGAAGATAGGGGAATAAAGATACAGATATATAAGGGGAAAAAAAAAAGGGGGGGGAGAATAAAACCCAAGTTGTAAGGACACAAACTAAACTAATAATCATCCAAAAATCTGTCAGGCATCAAAACAGGAGCCAACAGACTCCAACCGTAGATAATCAAGCAGAGCCATCCCGACACAATCTTCACCCATACGGCCGTGTAGCTTTGTCCAATACGCACCAGATCACCATCTTGCCCTGGATCAGTCATTTCTTCTATTGTAATTGTGTTCCTAAAAAAATTCAGATAGCGCAATTGAAGGGTGTGATACAAAAGACAGGATTTTTTTTTTCAATTGCGCTTACCAGTTCGTGAGTAGCATTGCAACATACATAGATGCCACTGCAAATATGAAATGGAAAAATGAGTAGCTATACACAGCACCATTTCTTTCATCATCCTTGTCATCCACACCGTCCGAGTCATCGTCATCATCGTTGTCGTTGTTGTATAGGGCGGATCTAGGTTGTGATCTATATGGTAAACAAAAACAGATAAGTAATATGGATACAAAATGACTTTTTCTTTTTATTTTCTTACCCATTTTCAACAGCAGCAATCAAACGTTCCCGACTTGAATCTTGAGCGGTCGTTTGCGGAATACCTATATCACATTTATTCTGTTAGTAAAACGGTACTGAGTATGTCTATTTTATTCACCGGCCACCTATTTTCCTTTGATTTTACGAATATCTTACCTTGTGTCGCTGCCCGACTTGTTGAATATGCGACTGCCAGAAAAGTAAAGATAGCACCAAGGACTATTGTTGTTGTTTGGCTGCCTTGAGAGCGACGTAAAGGATTGCATTGCTTGTCATTGGGTTCGTTCGCCACCGCTGAGAGCACCAGGTAAGTGCAATAAATAACAACAATAGATGATTGGGAAAGTCCTGACCTAGGGTTGGCTTCTTGTATGGAAGGAGTGACACACATAAACGAGATAAGAAGGCAAAGGATCATGTTGAATGTGACAAAGAATTGGTTCAAAGAGCAGCCATTTGTTGCAAAAAAGGCATACATGACCCCCGTCAATGCAATTCCACCCGAATACATGAGGAGCGTTCCCGCTAAAAAAAAGTCGAGTTAGTTCTATCGATTCAGAGTATCATTGTTCATTGATCCTCTCTCATTTTTATTTATTCTTACCAATCAATATATATTTCCATTTATTTGATTCTTGTATTTCCCAATTGTCAAGGCATCGTTCAGTCCAACTATGAGCGAAGTCAACCAAGAGGACCAGACCAATAAGAATAAAAATAGCAGCGCCAATCAAGGCAAAGTAATTTCCCCATACCATAAAGAGGCCATTAGGAATAAAAAACGAGACCCCCACTAGAGCAAACCAAACCAGTACCTTGGGACCCCACCAGCTATAAAACAAACAAATGTGAATTCTTTCCTGATACCCCACGTTTCGCTATTGACCGGCGTACTTACCCGTTTTGAAGTGCTGCCCGTTTTTGTCGACTGTCGTGTACACCTATCAATAGTAACCCAAGAAGAGAATGGAAGAGGACAAGAGCGAAACAAACCCTATGGACCTACAGTGTAACAAAAACAAATGAGCAACCAGCTCAGTACATACCTTGTTTCCCTCCCCCCTCCCCCGCCTCAAAACTTACAGCAATAATTCCATAGCAAGTTCCTTCAGAGCATTCAAGTTTGAGATAATCCAGCGTCAAGTGTTGTAGTTGTTTTATTGCCCAATCAGATAACATAAGCCAAGCAATCTACAGAGAAAGAATGAGAATACATGCCAAGAAGAGTTGCATCACTTACAATAGAATTGAGTAAAAAGATGATCTATAATAAAATTAAAAAGTGGTAAGCATAGCTAAAATCATATTCACACCGACATCTTAGACAACTTACAGCATAACCGACTCTTGTCGCTATAGAATTGTTACAATTGCAACTATCAAAAAAAACAAAAGGAAGGATAAGTATATATATAGTTTTAAAAAAAAGCCATACCTTTTACAGCCGAGAGAGCATGCAGCTGCTGAGAAGCAACTAACTACCCAACCGCCAACAGAGCCAAGTGCAGGAAGAGCAAGGCAACTAAGAGCAGCTCCCATGTTTGAATAATTAAATAAAAAATGGAGAGGAAAGAAAGAAAGAGCAACTGACCGAGATGAATCAAAAAAAATAGTCGGCATTTCAAACCTCTCACACACAAACAAAAACGCTTGACAGCAATTTAAACTCCGTTTATCCGGCATTTTTCGCCTAGGGCTCCAGGTTATGCAGGAAACCCGTTGCTTCTCTACCTTTCCTCGGTTTACCCTCTCGACCTATTCTAACACTCGGTATTTTATCTCTCTTCCAATTCCACCTGAAATTTTTCCTGCTATAGAAAGTCGATTTCGACAATGAGCCACAACTCGTAATACATTGACGATACCGTCTTGGGCTATTAATAAGGTTGGCATTTTGTCCCATCCCATCCCGAAGTCCCATGGGACGAGATTTTTGAGCCCTGTCCCATCCCCAGTGTCCCCAGTGTCCCAAGTGTCCCAAGTGTCCCAAGTGTCCCAAGTGTCCCAAGTGTACCAAGTGTCCCAAGTGTCTCAGGTGTCTCAGGTGTCCCAGGTGTCCCAAGTAGCTCACAAAAAACAAAAACAAAAAAAAAACAGCCTCCCCATTTTGTTACAGTAACCGAAATATGTTTCATCTCGACTGAACAACTTCATTATTCAGAGCAGAGTTTGAATCAGATTAAATCATGCTTAAATCATAATGGAATAACAATGATGATAATAAAAATAGAAAAAATCAAATCAAATACTGGACACTTGGGCACTTGGAAACATGGCCCCGAGTTTACCACACATTTCATATTAAGCATCCGAGGTGGTGTCGTCCATCTATAGTGACGTACAGCCAGAAATGGCCCAATTGGGATGTTTTTCGCCTCTACCGCTTGACCTACCTATCTAACCGTCCAAGGCCCACCACACACCTTGTATTAAGCACCCCCAGACCGTAGCGCCCATCATTCGTGACGTACAGCCAAAATGGCCCAATTTGGATGTTTTTCGCCTCTACCACTTGACCTATCTATCTAACAAGCCAAGGACCACTAATGTAAAGCACACCCCTTGGGACACTTAGGACACCTGGGGCACTTGGAATGGGACACCCCCGCCCCCCGTTCCAGCCTCATCCAAACAGCTTTTCTGCCTGATATGATATTTAATCGTTGTTTCAGTGACTTAAAAGCCCAACCATGGTGAAAAGTCTCGTACGATATGCGGTACAGTAACAATGGTTGGCGAACTGGAGCCGAACGCTTTTGATTTTCTAGGTAGACATGGCGGAGTTTCAATAATGACCAAGTAAAATAGATTTGAAGCTCTTTTTATTTTTTTGTTTTGTTTTTTTTCTTGTGGCTCTTTTATCTTTTGATCTAATTCACATATGGGTATCCATGGCCTAGCCTCCTTTGTGCAAAATTATCCCTCATTGAATGTACAAAAAACATGGTCTCTCAAGGATACTGATCAAAACAGCGATCACCTTATATTTGATGGCAATGCCTTTGTTTATCACTATGCATATCTTCATCGGGAACACTGGACGCATGGAGGTAAGATCCGACAACACAAGCATTATGTTGACAGGCTTAACTAAATCATTCCATTTTTTAGGGCAATATAGGTACATGGCGCTAGTTATTCAAGACACAATCGCGGCACTGAAACAGGCAGGATTTACTTTGACATTCTTATTCGATGGCGCCCTACCTCCTGACAAACAAGAAACAAGGATCAAGCGGTACAAGGATTATGTAGAACGAACTGTTTTGACCATGGAAAACCTATCACCTATTAATGCCTCCAACAAGGACCAATCCACTGCTTTTTTACTCGAAGGACCTCAATACCGCCATGATCTCTATGTAATTCCGCCCATGACTCTGGAGGTATGCATTCAAACGCTTTATGAATTGGCTATTCCTGTGTATGTATGCTCTGGTGAAGCTGATGGTGTGGTAGCTCAACTTGCGGAAGAAACATGTGGCTATATCGTATCCAAGGATTCTGACATGCTTGTTTATCCAAAATGCGGTAAAGGCTATATTCCACTGGATACCCTATTTGTGCCTTCCCTCAACGACTTACCAGCACTTGAGACGACGACGACAACGACGACGACGGATATATCTATTTCAGCTATCGTATATCAACCACAGAGTTTGGCGAACGTTCTTAGACTGGACTTGCAAATGCTTCCACTGTTTGGTACTTTGATGGGTAACGACTACATGGATATCCGGGTGATCAAGTACCCAATTATGGCCTGGTGTTCGGAGAACGCCAAATCATCTGTTCATCAGCAAGTATCCTCCTCTCAATGGCCTAAATGTGTTGCTGAATTTATACGACTCATGGATCAACGTGCTACTGCGACCGGGAAGGACTCCACTATTATCTCTACTATTGTGTCTGAACTAGAACCTATTATTTTGGCAACCAACATGTCTAAGAAACAAGAAAAAGTAAACGCTCTGGAACGGGATATCACGACTTCTGTGCAACGGTATATTTTTGAAAACACATCATCGACACCTAGCTCCATCACCCTCAGGACCCATATGTCACCACGTCAGTATAGCAGACACGTCCTCGATCTATCGGCAACACAGTCATTTTGGGGTGGTATCTTTTTGGAGGATATGCAACAAGAATCAAGTTGGTGTGTTAGCAGGTCTTTACGGCAGGCCATGTACGGATTGGGCGGAATAGATCAGATCAACGAATACGTACGGGAAAAACATCATCTAGCGAATCAAGTCATATATGCCTCAAACGACCCAGCACTCAAAAGCAGCTTGAGCTTCGACCAACGCCAATGTTTGTTTTTACAGCTACATCACATCAGCATGCCAATGATAGATACGTTATACACCTCTGTGGCCCAGCCTCTCCAACCCCTTATTATTTGTCTGCGTTATTTTATTCAACAATGCATTATCACAGGCAATCCTCTCGCCGATCATGAAGTGGTGGCTATTCTTGTGGCAAGTATGATAGATTTGGTACCTGTAGTTCTTCCCAGAGAATTCAGCATATCAGACGGACCCCCTTATTTGACAGCATTAGGATCAGCGATCATTACGGACAAAAAATCATCTGCAGTAATGGAACGAACACCAAACGATGGGCAAGAAGCCGAATTGAAAATACCCTCTTTGAAAAAACGGTCCATCCAACTGGGATCTCAGTGGCAGCATACCCTTCTTAGCTCACAGTATTTATCTCAGATGCTCTTGTCAACAGAGGAGAATACCCGGGGAGCTGGTCAACATTTACAACAAACTGGTGTTTTAGCAACTATTTACAATGGCCTGGTGATGCATACCTGCTTACAGATGGGCCGACTTGGGGCAAGCATGGGTCGAATGATGCTCGGTGCTTCTACGAAATGGATGTTTCTCTTTGGCAATCTCTATGATCTGGTTACAGCAAGCGGTGGTAGTCATGGTGGTGGTAACGGTGGACAAGTAGAAAAGGTATTTGATTACAAGTTTTCCAAGGTAACCTCTTTGATGGATATGGAACAAAGGCGATCAACGATCTCGTGGATGAAATCTCGGATACTCAAGAAAATAGAAAAACAGCAGGACCGACGAATGATCAACAAATCAGCAGCACACACAAAGAAATCAATGAAAACGTCGACGGATGGCGGACACAAGTCGAATGGGAATGCGTTTAGCGTGCTTAGCTCGGGGTGTTGCTTTGATGATGAATAGCTTTGCGCTTTATTATCACAACAAGGAAACTGCCCAAACAATGACATCATCTGCACTCAGTGATCTGGTCTGAAAAAAAAGTTTATGCTGGTCAAGATACTTTTTGGATGCTTTGGATTCAGCTTACCTACTTTGATGTGGATTTAGTTTAGTTTATCTTAGATTTAGTATTTTATCATTTTTATTTTTATTTATTAGTTTAGTTATATTGTTACTGTCATCTTTTCTACCGAAATAAAAAACTGGGGTTGGGTTGATACAATGATGAATGCATACTTAAGAAATGAAAAAAAGCGTGTTATCAATTTTATCTTTATTAGAAAAACATACAGATACAAAGAAGAGGGCGGATGGGATGGAATGTAGGTATGGATGGGTATAACATTATCAGATAGAAGGCGTACTAGGACCATGATTTTAAAAAGTGATCAAGTTGGTTAGCGATATCCTTGCGTACAGCGGGGAGATCATCCATGATTTGAGCCAAAGCTAGTCGGAGGTCAAAGGAGGGATGCAAGTGTTTAAAACATAGGGACAGTAGTTTTTGCATGACATGATCCGTACAATAACCAATAGGATACTTCGCAAAAAAAGAAACAAAAGCATGGGCAAAGATATCAAGGTCGTCTACTGGTTTTGACGTGCCTGCAATTTTTTTTCCATACCAGCCAAGGCCCTGAATTGCAGCAGGAGTAGCAGCAAACCGAATAGTTTCATAGGGTGTAATGATATGCGTAAGACAAGCCAATTGTTGTTGATGTTGATCCACTGGATGGTGTGTAAAAGACAGGTCCAGCAAAAATAAAAAAATACATTCCCATAGAGCGTGACGTGCGTCCATATCAAAAGCAAAAACGGGCGAGATAAGATCAAATAGGTCAGGTCGTGTTTCTGCAAGTCGAATTAATTGACGCGAGTAGCTGGATGCGCCATGCGCCACAGGGGTCGGTAAAAAACAATGCTCATGTATCGCCACTTGCCATGCATGCATGTTTTTGTCAAACTCCGCTCTTGCTGCTGACATTGTTGGCTTCATTAATTGATGATAATCGTCTTGATCAGAGGTAACCAGTATGTTTCCATATAGTTGAAAACAATGATGGATCAATATGGCATAACCAGAGAAAGGTAAGTGTTGTATACTTCGTGTAAAAAGAGAGGATGCTGCTGCTGGGTAAGTAGTGGATTTTCCATAAAGGATCACTAATTGTTGTACCAGATGGCGAGGGAGTAGTGCACCTTGATTAAAGAGAAGGCGAATTAAATGATCGTCACATAAATGAGGCATAGCCAGAATCGCGTAGTAGATAGAAAATCGATGGCCCTTTTGTTTTGTCAACCAACAACTAAGCGATCGAGGTATGGCGGAGATTGAATTTAATTTTTGACTGGTCAATGCGAACTGAGAGATAGTGGAGAGCGAGTCCAGTTGTTCAAAGATGCACGTAAGTATTTCGTCCGGCAAATCGTTGAAGTGGTTTTTTCCTTTTGGTAGTGATAAAGGTTCATGGGTGTTTTTTATCCTGGTGCTGACGCAGGTTTTTGCCCGAGAAAAAGAAAGAAACCCAGCAATACGGTGCATTGATGTATTTGGTAGAGCTGCACAGATCATAATACAGAAGAAGAGCGATTGGGATGATAAAAATAAAATAAAATAAAATAAAAATAAAAAGGAATGTGTGAAAAAAACCATAACAACTTGGGTCTTTATACAATGAGAAATAAGAATAAATGGAAAAAGTGGAATAAAACATTCCACGTTGGCGGATTCTGAAATGTGATTGGTCAATTCATGCCCAAATTCAAGTCGCCAGTGTCCTCATGCTCACCCAAAAACCTTTTTTTTTCTTTTTGACATGACAAAATATTTTTTATGTCGGGTATCCTCTTCTTTTTTCAGGCTCTGCTCGGGTCTAATCGCCAAAATCATGATGACTGAGTAATCACACAAATAATTCAGAGAGAGAGAGAGAGTAACTACAGTATAATCATTTGAGGTATGATAATAGTCAATCAAATAAAAAATTGGGATTGATGTTACACATATCAAAACACATAAAGCACATAAAAAAAAGCACATACAAACACATAATGATAATAAAACAAGAGGCCTTTATTTGATAATACACATTTCTAAATACATGATAAAAATAAAAGAAGGTATAACATAATAATAACTAAGTGAGGGGGAGAGGGGAGGGTAGTCTAATCTAATTTTGATAGCAGATCTTGAATGAGAGGCCAAATCTGTTTCCGAGATAACTTGATATTTTTTTGATTGTAAAATCCGATTCGCCCGCCGAGATCGTCCAAGTCTTGCTTTCCCCAGAGCGGTAGTAGTGATGTCATGCCCACATCCTGCTTGTCATTCATTTCATCCTTGACTTGCAATAATTTATCGTTTGCCACAAAGAAAGCTAGTTCACGTTCATACACCCCGTCGGGTTGTTGTTTTGAATGATCGTACGAGGTCAACACCACCAACATGTCCAATTGCCGTTCGTCAATAAAAGTCCATGCATCCTTTGTAATTTGATCATAGCCATCACGATCCACCCACGCCTTGAGATACCATGATATTGAGCTTGTTCCAACAGTATATCCATTGACCGTCCATTGCTTGTAATCCTTTCGTAAGAGATCGTGTGTACAAAGATGATCTACCTGTGACTTGATATTTTCAATAGCGTCGTAGTATTGTGTAGCCTGCGGTGATGGCAAGTCGCTGTTCCCTGCTTGTCCTTCTCCTTTGGTTTCCGCCGCCACTAATGTTTTTGATGTTGCTGTTGAAGAAGTGTCGAAGATAAGAGGACTCACAATATTGAATGCCTCAACATCTTTTTGTGTCGTCTTGCCCAAATCCCAGCAAAATCCAATCGTGTCGACTAAAATAGGTGCCGCCGCCAATGTGGCTACTGCTTTTTTATCCACGTCCAATAGAGAATCGATCTCGGCACTGAAAAGCAGAATCACTTGGGAAGTACAGGAGCCGACCACTTCAATCCACCGCAGAGGAGAGTCCAAATAGGCACCTTCATCCACGTGATGATCCACAACGCCAATAATTCGACAATGCTGTTCGAGATGACTGAGTGGAGATGTAAGTCGATTATGATCAACCAAGATAATGTCGGGTTTAGTCGTAGTTGTATTTTTGTCCATATTTTCCCAATAGCTGGTGTCCAATTGGTCAATGCAAATCAGTTTGTTGGTATCAATTCCAGCTTGGTCAAACACATAAGTGACTTCAGGTCGGAGAGCCAGATCACAAAACGGAACCTTGATGAGTGGTACATAGAATGTATTTCTTGAAGTGGTCCTTCGTTGATTCAGGTAGGCCATTAATAATGCCGCAATGATGGAATCCAAATCTAAAAAAGGTGTCATTTTAGTTCAGTCTGCATGCCTTTTTTTTTCGTGTGTGTATATATATGTACTCAAAAAAAGTAGTAATTTATCATACCTGCAGAGTCATTCCCAGCAACAAGTACAAGTTGAGCATCACTAGGGGTTTTGTCCAGCACTGACCTTGCAGTATCCAGAAATTCGTTGATCGACATTTGGGTGATGAGGTGGGGAAGAGAGAGAGGAATAGGTAGGAGAAAGAGAGACGCTAGTAAGACCAGCAGAAACTTTTCTGCTGTGCAATTTTAAAACCCCGCGGCAGTCACCGCAAAAAAATAAAAAAATAAATAAATGTAGTGTGGGGCCTGGGTTGTTTTTTTCTTTCTGCTTCTTCCTTCACAATATCACCAACATGTTTAGTCGTACCCAACAACAACTCACTCGTT
>JAFHAR010002021.1:16641-30685 GCA_019677225.1 Absidia healeyae | reverse complement strand
AATTTTTTTTTTTTTTTTTTTGGTGGGCTCGGGGAAATAGATGCTTTTGCTTATATATGGCATAGATTCGATTATTTTTTTTACTCAAAACAAATGTATGACATGGTAGCGGTGATAGATGATACGTGTCTTCAAAAAATGTATTTTCAGGGCCATGGGAAAAAAGTTGATTCAGATTTGACAGGAGATCCGTGGGTTGTTATCAAAAATCATTATCCAGTGTTTGATAGATAGCTCGTCATCATTGATTTCCTACTACTACTACAGTACTATCCCTTGAATGAGACATTACAAATGTACAAAGCAGTATGAATACGCCATATCAGGTTCTTCAAATCTACTAGACAGGGACTCGAAATAAAAATAAAAAAACGCCATAATCAATCGTGAGACTAAAATAGATATAATAATAATATAAATGGAGTATTTTATTTTGAATTCACAAAGAAAAAAAAAATCAAACTAAACTAAACTAATAAAAAATGGTCAAACTAACTAAACTAAAGGAAGACGGAAGGGGAAGGGAAAGGGGGGCTAAACTGGTATATTAGTTGAGAGTTGTTGAGATTCAATGACCAATCATCCTGGGGCGTCCGTCGTCATCGTCGCCACCACCACCACCACACTTTAAACATAATCCTTATCCAAATGATCACCACACTGCATATTATAACAGGAAGGATTCAAATTATTACGCCTACCAATTGTGGATATGTATGTCAAACAAAGGAGTACCTATCATTCGTCAATAATACCAATGTCAATCTTCTTGTACCATTTGTTAGTTGAGTATAATGTAAATGTATTTCTTACCTTGATTTCAGTTTGTATGTCCTATCCTCATGTTGTTGGTCATATTGTTCATTTGTACTTGACGGAGGACCACCTATCAAAAAAGATATCCATACCAAGTGGGATTGATTTCTACAATAGGTCATATTCCCCCCTTTTTTTTGTACCTTGATGCCATGTAATTGCACACTTCAGATATCAATCCAAGATAATAATAATAATAATAATAATAATAATAATAATAACAATCGCGTCCTTTTTTCAGGTACCTGTCTTCGTCCATTCCACCGTCCAGTATTCCCGGCCATTAAAAGACCAAAGGCCAAGTCCAAAATCTAGTAGTGTCTTCCTATAGCCCTGCGCCCAATTTCTTTCGTCTTTCAATCCGCCAGTATATAAAGCAGAATGATAGAAGTAATGCCTAGTAATGACATGCATAAGAGTAAGCCACAAATACATTGAACCCCCGCTTCTTTGAAGTGCTTACTTGACATCTCCAGAAAAATGCAATAAAGAGTCCTGGTATTGTTGTGATGACAAAAAACAATTTACACTGTGTTGATCGGCAAGCTTTTAAACAAGAGCGAATGGGATGGTGGTAAAATGTTGGGAGTGGAGGAGGGGGAAAAGTAATCCGATAAATAACCTGGAGGATATTTTTGATTTTTTGAAATTCAAAGCCCGATCGCTTTTTTGCGGCGGCCATTCAAACCGGTTTACCAATAAATTTGTTTTTTTTCTCGCAACCAATTTATTCTTTTCCACACACAATACAAAAAAAAAGGTTTCCTTCGCCAAAGATGAAAGTTCATTGTTACTTTTGTTTTGCCTGCCGAGATGGATCTGCAGTTTTGTATGAAACCAAGATGAAAAAAAAAGGAACTCACTATAGACTCATATCCGAAAGGCTTTTGGCTATCGAGACAGATACGGGCTCTACATTTTATCGCAAACAAACACCAAATGAAAATGAAAATGAAAAATACATCAACCATTTGATTTTGCCTTTTATTATCTTTGTCGATACCAGCTTGACAAAGTCATGATGGTGATGGGGCTTTGTTTGAGCTGCGTTTCAGGGATTAGGTAAGTCACTCATGGACCATATATTATTATCTTGGACGCGTATGGACGATTTTGTTTCTTTCATAGATTAGGATCAAGTATTGACTTTACTGGATACGGAATAACTTGGACTACTCGGTCGAAAGAATGATTTCTGGTGCCTCGATAGGTATTTGAAAGGCTTCAACACATTCTATTCAATACAAGTCGTATCCGGTGCAACTTTTAGCGAACACTGGAAACAATCCCCACGAACAAACCATGGCATGTGGATGATAAGCTCTAGGTGGTATGTTTTTATGTTTTGGGAATCATTGGCTCTGGGCCGTACATCAACTTTATTGGCTTTATGGATGGGATCAAGGCTCGTTTAATGGTATTGATGGATGGTGAATAGTTGCCCTGGATTTTTGTTGAACATGGTCCCTTGGAACTCAAGAAGAATCGATTTATCAAAACTCCCTTGGTTATTGGTCGGTCCTTCCCTTATTAGACTGGATATCTGTCATTTTTTAGTTTTTAGTATATATATATTCTAGTATCGGTATTATTCATATTGTTATTATTCCATCTTTATCAATAAAAAAAACAGCAACACCTGTGTTCTCTTTACATGTCCTATATTGTTTTCCACCACCTGTCAAAAACGGCGAGGCATGTGTGCATGCGTGTGATTTGGAATTGTTTTTTAAACCCCGCCGAATTTTTGTTTTGTTTTGGTGGTGCTCTTTTTTTCTCTCTCTTCCCCTTCATTCAACTTCCTTTTTTTTGCACCATGGGATCAAAGTCAAGGGAATTTGTAGAATCATACATCAAGGATATTAGTCAAGATACCGAAGCTTACTTGGCTGAACAGCAACCCAATTATGATGCTTCGAAAACAACACCCATGCCACCACCACCACCCACGATGAACGACGACTCGACCTCGAAAAAAAAAGACGATCGATCTGATCCACCCCCTGATACTTCTGCTCATTTTGCTTTCCATAAAACAACCACCAACCCAATCGACTCGACTACTTCCGATTATACACAAAAACAGCAACAAGAACCTCAAGTAGTATGGACTGTACGTGACTTTACCGATCAACGAAGGGAAATTCATGAAACGGCCTTGGTGAATTGCTCTGATTTACATGTGGACTTGATGCAGTGTTTCCAACATGGTAGCTGGTGGGATAAGGCCAAAATGTGTGAAGATCAAAAACAAAAGTTTTGGAGCTGCTTCCATGCTCAAAAGGTAACACTACTACTAGTAATAATAAGAATCATGTACTGACTGTATGGCTCTCCGATGGATTCCCACTATTTTATTTTATTTTTGATAGAAATTCCTCAAGGCAGCAAACTACAAGGGACCTATCAGTACAGAAGAAGAAGATGATATCATTCTCATGGGTGCATTCAAACTACGTGACCAACTGGAAAAACAAGCGGAAGATGCCACTACCACCACCGATGACAAGAAGGCTGAAAACATCAAGACAAACTCAAGCAACACAGCATCGACCTAGGCTGGCGGGTTTACTTTTAGTGTATATATAGAATTAGTTAGTTGTTTTTTATTATTATTGTTATTGTTGTAGATATTTATCAATAAAAATCAAATGATTATATTACCCTTTTTATCTGGTTTTTTTTATTTTTTATGATTATAGGTGTTGTGTGGAATTCGTGGTAAGCAGTCGGAGTTTCGGTCCCAGCTCCCCGCCCTTTGGTGTCAAGCTTACATTATTATGCCATGACAGATTGGTCAGCCTGACAAATACGCTTAAAAAAATATAAATTCTTTCGACTCTTGACTTTTTTTTTATCTATTCCTTTTTATCTTCTTATTTATCATTTTAAAACTACCTAGTATTCTTCACTTACGATATTCTGCAATGACTTCCATCACCAAACAGCCCGTCTTTTTTATCTCTCATGGAGGTAAATATCAACCAGCTTCCAGCCATCCTTTTATTTTATTTTATTGATCTGATCTTCTTCTTCTCCTTCATTTAGGACCCAATCTCTTGGAGAACAATGGTAAGCCGGGTGAATTTTACTCTTGGTTTGGATCCTTGGTGAAGAAACAGTTGAAAACTAAAGCCATTGTGATTGTTAGTGCTCATTGGCAAGGCAAGGGCCGAAACGGAATTTTTGGTAAGTGGATACTACAAAAATCTTGAATAAAAAAACTCAGGCACTGATGAACAACAACCCCCCCCCCGCCCTCTCTAGTGGATACGTCTGAAAAGCCTAAGCTCATTTATGATTTTTATGGCTTCCCAAAGCGCTACTATGAAGAGACATGGGATCATTCTGGTGAACCCACCGTTGCTTCCAAGGTCATTGATTTATTAAACAAGGTAACATAAAACAAAGCGGAATCTGGGGGTCGCTTATTCATACTTGACTCGGTGTGTGTGTGTTTTATAGGCAAACATCAAGGCAGAAGGCAAGACATATGGCAACGATCATGGTGTTTGGGTCCCTTTGAAACGGGCGATGAAATCCAATCCAGATATCCCTATTGTAGAAGTCTCCACTTTTGAACATGAAGACATGGATGCACATATCAAAATGGGTCAAGCATTGGCTCCTCTGAGGTAAACTATATTGAAGAAGAAGAAGAGGGGCTACGGGAAATCATTACCTATAAGCTGTAATTTATTTTTTATAGGGACGAAGGTATCTTAATCATTGGATCTGGATCAGCGGTGCATAATCTTCCGGACTTGTGGTCAAACATGGGCAAACCTTCTCCAAAATACGTGATAGACTTTGACAAGGACATGGAACATATTGCAGTGGAATTAAAGGTAAGTGAAATGATACAATCTATTATGTTTTTGTTTAATTGTATTTTTTTTTTGACTGGGTATACTTTAGGGTGATGAACGTCAAAACACCGCCAGCAAACTCAACACACACCCAGCCTTTCGACCAAGCCATCCTACTGCTGAACATCTTATGCCTTTCCATTTTGCATTGGGTGCCGCTGGAAACGATCAGGGGGAAAAGCTCTTGGAGGACTATACCGCCACTTTAGCCTGGGGATCTTATGCCTTCGGATTGGATACTGAACATACCAAGAAATCGCCTTACCAAGCTGCTTTTGTGAAAACGGAATTGTAGATTAGTGTATGCGTGTGTGTGTGTTTTTTAGTTAGTTAGTCTTTTATATATCTGTAAAATAAAATGAAATGAAATGATGACATTTACTCTTCGTTATGTGTGGTTTGTGATTTTTGATGATGCTTTGTTGGAAATGTCGACGAGGAATGGATCACTTTTATTTTATTATTATCATATATCTTGAAACTCTTGAATCAAATTGGCAGTAGGTGTGTGTGTGGGGGGGGGGTATTGGTGAAAAAGACTGTAGGCCGTTTGCGGTGGCAGGTTGAAAGGGATTTGTTTAGTACAGATGCAGAATTAATATACAGTAGGATGGCTTTAACAAATTCAGAATATGATAGGACCTAATCACAACCAAACTACAACCAAACTACAACCAAACTACAACCAAACTACAACCAAACTACAACCAAATCACAACCAAATCACAACCAAATCACAATCAAATCACAATCAAATCACAATCAAATCATATCCAGACCACTATCAAACCACTACCAAACTACATTGAGACCACAATCAAACCACAGTCAATAAAACAAAAGGCAACAAGAATACTGTGTATATAATATGTTTATTCATCATGACTATATATATAACCATTTTTTTTTGTCAAAATAAAACAATAGATGTAATAAAAAAAAGATAGGAGGAGGGTGGATTGGGTAGGGGAAGCTATATAAAGTACTACATTTATAAAAATAAAAAAATAGATGAGAAGAGAGGGTAAGGTTGTCTATTTCTGGGAAGATTCGGCATTGGCATTGACGTTGAGCAACAAAGTATCAGAGTCGAGCATAACACGGTTACCACTTCGGGAGATGACAGTAGCAATTTCACGGGCAGCTTCGATACGCTTGAGTTCCAAGAAACCAGGCTTGTTCTTGATAGCTTCACCAATCAATTCAGCAGATTTAGCTTCACCTTGAGCACGGACAATCTATCAGAGTCAAAAAAAAAAAAATGAGATCTCATATATCAAAATCCCCTCCCCTCACACACACACATGCATTGTCCCATTGATATATAAAATCACAAATTCAACTTACCACAGATTGCTTTTCTTGGCGAGCTTTATCGACGACGAAGGCGGCACGTTGAGCATCTTGTTGAGCAATTTGTTTGGCTTCGACAGCGGTTTCGAAGACTGGAGAGAAGCCGACATGAGTAATAGAGACATCATCCAAAACAATGTTGAAACGTAAAGCACGGCGGACCAAGTTTTCACGGACCAGACGAGATACGCGTTCACGTTGGGTAATCAATTGAGAGGCAGTAAATTGAGCAACGACGGATTTCAAGACTTCGTTGACAATAGAGGGAAGAATACGTTCGTCATAATCTTGGCCAAGAGTACGGTACACAGTAGCGAGTTGATCGACACGAGGTTTAGACAAAACACGACAAGTAATATTGACCATCTGCAAATCTGTTTCGAAAAAAAAAAACGTGTATAAATAACTCAACTTTCTGAACACAGCTTGATACCCCCCCCAACACACATATATCATGCTTCACTATTTTCATACCTTTGGTACCAGTCAAGGAACCAACATTGCGAGGCTTGGCACGGACATCGTAAACAACAGGAGTTTCGAACCAGGGAATCATAAAGTGAGTACCTTCGTTGTATACAGTGTTTTGGACACCAAAGAGACGGGTGTACTTGATAGCACGATGACCACCATCAACTATAGTAAAAAAAAAAAGAGGAGTCAGTCAATATCGTCTATTCCTAAAAAGGTGTGCAGTTTTTCTTCGCCTTCAGTTCATGTCGTATCGAATGCTGAAACCAAAAAAATAAAATGCTGTAGAATGCAATCAATGTTGGTGTTCATGCTGTAATTTGCTATTTTAATGTATTTCCCAATGTGCTGAATGAAGGTGTACTCGGAATGTTGTTGTTGTTGTCACGAAGGCGAAGAAAAAAAAGGAGTCAAAATCAAGTGAATGCCAGTCTTACCATTGAAAAGGGAAGCATTGACACCGTAACCCAAAGCGCCAAGAACGACCAAAGCACCAGCAGCAGAGCCAGCGCCTTTACCAGAACCCTTGGGAAACATACCACCCAACTTTTGAGCTGCTTGTTTAGCTTGTTGAGCCATGTCTAGAATATATAATTAATGTGAGAGTAAAAAAGAAAAAGAAAGAAAAAAAATATGTGAGTAGTGATGATGTTTTTTCCCCCCTACCCTCTGTCTTTTTCAAACCCAGACAAAGAAAAAAAAACATGAGGAAAAACATTGGGACTGGGGACAGGCAACACAATGGTGGCTGATTTATGTTCAAATGCCGCCGAATTTTTGAGCGCACACAAATCACTCCCACCCACTCTGTTTCCCCTTTTTCCACCAAAAAAACCCCCATGAGCCCTGAATCATTCGCAGAGAGAAAAAAAAAATGATGAGCGGTTTCTGAGACTCTATACATACCCCATTTTCCTTTCCTGCGCTAGCATTCCAAACCACCCAAAGCTGTAATCTAGATGTGAGACAAACAATTCATGCAAACATAAACCAAATATATACGTCAATCATTTCAAAGGTACTACACGAGTTTCTACATTTTATTTGATGATATAAAGAATACTAATGACTACTATGCAAAAGAAGAAGACGATGAAGAATAAAAACAAAACGAGGGAGGAAAAAGGAGGGACGGGAAGAATATTGGTATAAAAAAAGGGGGGGAGATGTAACTAAATTAAATCCTAAATGGTAGTGATTTGTCAGTATTGAGGAGGAGGAGGAGGGGATCCATTGCTATTGTCATGGTGCTGGTCAGATAAATGCTGCTGTTCTTGTTCTTGTTGTCGCTGTCGTTGCTGCCGTTGTGCTGCTGCTTGAGCGTTATTACCAAACCCAAATTGACGGACATAGACCAACCAGCCCACCAAGATACCAATGCCTAGTATAATCAAGCTTTCAATCAATTCATCTTGTTCAGAGTAATCGTCATCATCGGTCCCATCACCGCCATTCAAGTCGTCAAAGTTTTCGTAATCTTCCTGATCCTTGTGTTTGTTGTATTGTCGTCGAAGTTCATCCTCCGTAGATCGTTCTCCCCATTGCCTATCATGATCGTCATGTCCTTCGATTTGTTTGCGTCGTCGTGCTTCTTCAATAGCTGCTGCTTCTTCAGATAACCCCAAGTCGTTATGTTGAGAATCATCCCATGTAGACCCGTGCTGTTGCTGCTGTTGTTGTTGCTTTTGTTCATCGGAGAAGAATTCCTGGTCCACATCACCTCCAGTAAGCCATTCCCAATAATATTTGGCATATAGTTTGATGAGCGAAAGTTTGACCGGTAGATACGCATTTCCGTTGTTTGTTAATGCATCGTCGTAGGCACGCTTGGCAAGATGAAAATCTTTTGCAACACCAATACCATTTTCATACATCCAACCCAAGTTCCACATGGCCATAGGCGAGCCTTCCAGTTCTGCAGCTACCCGGTAGCATGCCGCTGCCTTGTCATAATCCACATCGGTACCAATACCTCGATAGTAGTAATCACCCATCTTGACCCTTGAATCAACATTGTTCTGATTGGCGGACCGTGAATAATAAATTAAGGCAAGTTGTTCTGAATAGTTGTCCCGTTTCGGTGATTCTTCTAACCCCATCCTTTCTGGTAAGTTCAATGCGACCTTATCTATATATCAAATACGTAAGTGAGTTTTCATCAAGAGAAGAGTAATCATTTTTTTTCTATCTTTTTCAGATTAGTTTTCTTACCAGAATCCAGCAGATATGCCACATTCGACTGAGCGATTTCATATCCCCGTTCAGCAGCGAGCATATAAGAGAGTAGTGCACCTTCCATATCACCATTCATATAAGCGTCATAAGCATTGTCGATAGTTGGATATAACCAATCCCCTCGTTCAGCAATAGCCTTATAAAACTATAAGAAAAAAAAAGACGGTAAGTAGTTGAAAATGTATCACATCCTTTTCTTTTCACCAATTACCGAAACAGCATGTTGACTTGAAGGACTTTCCATACCAATTCCCTTTTCGTAGATTTGACCAAGATACCAATATGCCAAAAAATGTTTTGAAGATTCAGCAGCCTGTTCAAACAATTTGATTCCCTCCGTCAAAGTGGCAGCGTCTTTAATATACAACAAGGCAAGGTTGACACGAGCATCAGAGTTCTTGAGAACCACCGCTTGTTTGAAATGTAATAGCGCATTTTCATAATCCTAAAAATAAAAATAAAACCCCACTATGTAAGTCAACTAAACTATCGCCTGACACCATCAGATACTTTCTTACTTTTTTTTCACCATTCATTTCAATCATCCCCAAACCATTCATGGACGCCGAATCTTGCAGCTTTGTACCAACGATAAACCATTTGTAAGCCATTTCAGAGTTTTGCCCAACACCTTCACCACGCAGAAACATTTTGCCAAGATAGCCTGCCGCTTGTCCAATCGCTTTGCCATGCTCGCTTTTCACCAAAGATTCGGGTAGTTTATTGGAAGAAGGTAATCTGCTGACCACCGCCTTGAAAAAGTAGAGAGCTTCATCAAAATTGCGACGAACGTTTCTTGATCCATGATAGTAAATTTCACCTAGTCTCAGCTAGTAATAATAAATAAATAAATAATAAAAAGAGAGAGAGAGAGAGAGAGTATATACCTTAGATATGCACTGTCCTGTCATGATAATTGTCGTCACTAATATTTCCATCTCTTTTGTCTTACCTGAGCTTCCACATCTTTTTTCTTCAACGCCAAATATCGAAGATATTGTAAAACTTCATCAATGCTCACCGACTTATCCGACGAGGTTCGATGATACTTATCCGTCATAACGCTAGCACCGTGACCATACAAACCACCATTATCATCAGCAAGACGCAATTTCGGTAAAGGAGGAGCCAAACCACCAGGAGGGCCAGAAAGATAATGATCAATCGCTGTTTTTTTTTTGTAATAGTAATAAAATAAAATAAAAAAAGAGTAAGCAAAGGGCTAGTCCCGCCACCGCCCCATCAAACCAAAATAATTTCTCTTTAATCTTTTACCTTTTTTCGCCACACGTTTATAGTAATATGCAGCATACACGTAACTTTGTTCTGTTCCGATTCCGAGCAAGTAACGATACCCCAATGTCATTTCGGCCGCCGTATCTTCTCCATAAGCTGCAAAGTTGTGGTGTAAGAAGGCTTGGGCTTGATCGCGTTGGACAGCATTGCCGACACCCGTAGCATACATAAATCCAATCATCTGTTGAGCTGTTGCATTTCCTGTGTTGGCCAGTTTTTGATAGTAGTCGAATGCCAGTTTGTAATCACGAGGTTGAGTGTATTTTTCGTACTAAAAAAAAAGGATCAGTTGTAGAGTATTGTCCAAACACGCATATAAATATATATATACAGTGATGTTTTTTTTTTTGATTGAAGAAACCATCTACTTACAAAGTACATTTCAGCCAATAAAAATAATGCGTCCTTGTTGCCAAAAGTATTTCCAGCCTCCTCTAGTAATTGGGTTACTTCTAACAAAAGGTGCTGAGTATCCGGTTGTGAGGGTTTGTGTTCTGTTGATGGTGTGTGTTGTTGGTGAGATGTATGTTCGTTGGTGTTTTCGTCCATTGATGTAAAAGCCGTGGTAGCATACGTGTCTATAAGATTCCATAATGAGTCCACCGCTTTATGATAGAGTCCAGTGATTCCAGTTGCTTTGTCGCGTAATGGTGACTTCTTTGAGTTCGATTTAGCTAGTTGCACGTTTATCAGTGGTTCCAGTCGTTCCAAAGCTTGGTCGTATAGTTCTTGTCCTAAATGTAATGGTTAGTAAAAGCTTCATGATATTTGTTTTGGTTTTCATTTACCTCGTTTGGAATGGTCTTCTTCATCGTTTGTTTCATAGAGTTGATGATGAGTTTGTAATACCTAACAAAAAATAAATAAAATAAAAAGTCAGTTTGTTGAGGAAGATAAAGTAAACGACTGGCATTGTGATGCTTACATTTTGTTGAAGTTGGGTTGTTTCGGTGTCTTGAGCAAGGGCTTTTGAAGATATTGTAAAAAGGAGTGCTATAAAGAGGGGTAAAGGAAGTATTGAGCATCAAACTGTTTCTATAAGGACCACCCACCTAAAGGATTAGATGAGTTTTTGTTTTTGTTTTTACCTGTGACGCATAGCAATGTTATTTTCCACGGTTTGTTTTTTGTTCGAGATACCATATTAAATGAATGTGATGTGGTTGATAAAAATAAAAAAAGAGGGGGACACAAACGAAAATCGAAAGAATAATGGATTGCAGGCGTGGAAGTCCGCAATTTGATGACTGTTCAAAGTCCGCTTTCGTGCAAGAGTCTTAGCACATAGCACATACCCTAATTGATGACAAATAATACTAAAAGAAGACCAATATATGACTTTATTCGTAAAACAACATAATCAATATACTAAGGGGAATAAAAAAATAACTAACTAATCCATCCAGATATCTCATTCTAACAATCCTAGACGAGTCCAGTAAATTCCTATTTGGCCACCAAACTGCTTTGTCATCATCAGTGGAGTCACATCTTTATTTGGGCCAGAGCCAGACTTGGAGAGGAGGCGCGGCACGGTACACAGAGTCAATCCATGATCAATGTCAATAGGTAGTGGTACCCACATTCCTTTGTATTGCTTGGTCGATCCGTTGTTGCCACTGTTTGATTTTATCTTGAGGTGAGACATAGTCGTCCCCGGCGCTGTTGCTGTCAAAATATGCTGTAGAGAACACGTGTTGAACATCCACCTTGTCCAGTTCATCATAAAGCGTTTCTAATTCCTTGGCAATCGTTTCATTGGGTTCGACTTGTTTGTAGAATGTGAGATAGGTGCTAAATAATAAAAGAGAATGGTTGATTGAATGAGTGACATGAGTAATGAATTGGATCTGGTCTGCCCAGTTTCTTCTCTCTTACCCAAGTTTTCCACGCAGCGTGCCAATTTGTTTCCCAATGTCAAGTCCTTCAATATAACCTTGATCAAATCCACGTTGCATGCGTACTTCCTTCCCTTCAATGATGCCTTCCTTGTAACCGTCCTAAGAATATATAGGTGAGTATTCACTATGAGGAATCATTCGAGATAAAAAGAAGTATTTACGTTTCCATGATTTTCTTGTAGTCGCTCCCAATCCTTTTCCGCAATCACACGATCATAGTTTTCATCATCACTACTAGCCCAAATGTCGTCGTCAGAAGCCATGGTAAATAAAAATGATTTGTAACAAAAAAGAAGAAAAGAAAAAAAAAAAATCGGCCGGTCAAATAACCGGGCCAGTTCAAAAAATCCTTCCCTTCCCAAATTAATAATCCAGTTGGCGGAGTTCCAATCGAGACAAAATGTGCCTGCAAAAGAATATGTCGACTTGCTATCAAAGGTATCAAATAAATCGCTTCATTTAAATCATGACATGCATAGTAATGGCAAAGTTTTCACCCAGCGTGTGTTTTGTTGATCTCATCCGAAACATGATGGCACAGGCTTTTCCGCTGGCTCGTGTAACTTGACCCTTTTTTCCGTGTCATCAGATAGCAACGACGATGACGATGATTATGAGATGATATTAAAAAAACATGGTTTGCTGAGCTTCGGAGGACCTTTTTTTCCCGGTCAAACCAATCACCAATCAAAAGAGCATCAGGGCCGTTTTCTACAATAAGGTGGGATAAAAAAAAAAAGACCAAGACCAAGACCAGGGAAGTGTTCTTGTGACGAAACTTTATTAATGTACATAAACCAAGTGAAAGTGTGTGAGAGTGGGAAAGGGAGGTAACAAATAATGGGTAATAATAATAATAATAAAATGTATATAATAACTAATGATAACAATGCATGTATAAAAATAAACTAAGAGAATTGGTAAGGTGCAGGAGTTGATAATTCTATTTCTAATCGGTGCCTATCTGATTCCCATTCCTTTTCAATGATTTCATCCACATTGTTAAAGGCAAAAGCAAGAATGGTTTGTACATGTTGGTTCAATGAGGCATGCTGAGGAGGTTTTGGTGGTGGCGATGAAGACAATCGATCAGGCAAACTAGAGGGTATGTCATGGTGCATACATGCTGTCATCGTGACCGATCGTACTGGCGGTGCCATTTTTGTTGAAGTTGAAGTTGAAAGTGATGAAGTAGATGTTGGTGAGATCAAGTGCTGAGAATCCAGAGGAGTTGGTGGTGTTTGATGGTCTTCTTCATCTTCATCAGATGACAGGATTTGATCTAATTCAGTAACAGATGATCTAAACTTGCTAAAAAACCCAAATTTTTTAGTGGTAGGCGAAGAAGAGGAAGATGATGATGATAAAGAAGGTGTTGTAGATGTTGGGCTGGTACTGATGGTCGGTGCGGCGCTGCGACGTCGATTTTCCTTGGCATGATGGGTGATAGGAGACGGTAACCACGAGAAGGTCTTGGAGATTGAATTTCGTTTGTCCATAGAAACAGAGGATTTTGATAGTGTCATGATATAGTGTAAAAATATGTATATAAGAAGGAAGTAAAAAGAGAAGGCAAAGAAAAAAAAAACAAGAGAGAGAAGAATTCTGGGTTTTTACAGACAAAAGAAAAAAAAATGCGTCGGCGGAGTTTTCTCAGAATAGGAATTTCCGTTGGTCGAGGACAACAAATCAAAAGTGCCTAGTTGACTTTTTACCGTCTATGCTCGGCGACAATACTTTATCCGGCCGTGCAGTATATTTTTATTTTATTTTCTTTTATATTCATTTATTAAATAGTATCACTTATTGTAAAAACGATATACTTCTCTCCCAAAGAAATGATTATGATCTTTCATGATTATTAGTCTCAAGCACAGCAGTAACTCTAAAGTCATAATAGTCATGAAAAAGGACACTAGCAAAAAATGGATCGTCGGGGAATAAAACCGGATTTTTTTTAGCGTGCAAAAGCTCCAATCATGCAAAACGACTATATCCATTGCACGTCATCACTGAGTGAATTAGCATTTGCCTGCAACTCGACTTTGAAAAATGAGGGAGAAGTAAAAATCAAGGATTACCAAGTAGTGTAACAAAGAAAAG
>JAFHAR010002020.1:32806-44148 GCA_019677225.1 Absidia healeyae | reverse complement strand
TTGAAGGGGATGCCAACCAAAAGGTAAAAAAAAAAAAAAAGGAAGAAGAATATTCGGTTTCGGCTGTATGTTTTACTTTGACATAGGAAAAAATATATGCCAACTTACTTATTTTTGACTGCCTTGGAATACTCTCAACAATAGGAATATGTGATTGAATGTACTATTGATGATATTCAGAAAGCAGAGGGTGCCAACCTGCCTCCTTTACGAAATCCGCCCAAACTAGAATCCAATGATGATCTGACCAATCTAAGCTACTTGAATGAACCTGGAGGTAAAAATGAAAAAAAAAGTACCTGTTTACATTCAGAATAGCCATCATTTGCAATAATGGATTATTATTATTATTTTGACAACTGTTTTCTACTCTTTTTTATCTAGTGCTCAACACCATTCGAACACGATACATGCAACGATTGATCTACACATATTCTGGTATTGTCTTGATCGCCATGAATCCATTTGATCGTGTCTCTTTGTATGACCCCGACATTGTGCAACAATACTCTGGAAAACGACGCGGGGAACTGGAGCCTCATTTGTTTGCTATTGCTGAAGATGCCTATCGGTGTATGGTCAGGGAACAGTCAAATCAAACGATTGTAGTTTCTGGTGAAAGGTAAATGATGAAAAAAAAGAGGGATTTACAAATTTAGTGCTCATGTTTTTTTTTTCTAATGTTAGTGGAGCCGGTAAAACTGTTAGTGCCAAATACATTATGCGCTACTTTGCAACAGCCGATGACCAAGAATCTACCGGAAAACGAAAAAAAATGGGTGGCTCAATGACTGAAGTGGAAGAACAAATCTTAGGTAAGCAATTGGAAACACAAGAGGGTGGCGGGGTAGGTTGAAATACAGGGATTAAAAAGATCAGGTACTGACGATCTGCATTATTCTTTGAAACTCCACTTTTATTCTAGCAACAAACCCTATTATGGAAGCCTTTGGGAACGCCAAAACAACTCGAAATGACAACAGTTCTCGATTTGGGAAATATATTGAAATTCAATTTGATGACGGTGTTAACATCATAGGTGCCAAACTTAGAACTTATCTCTTGGAACGCTCTCGACTGATCTTTCAACCGGAAACAGAACGGAATTATCATATCTTCTACCAAGTAAGTGAAAAATCATACATCTCATTTTTAGTGCAATGTGGAGTTTTAATCTTCTAGTCTATTATGTAGTTATGCGCCGGTACTCCATCATCTGAAAGGAAAAGGTTTGAATTGGGCCCATACAGCGACTTCCATTATCTGAATCAAAGCGGAACTGGTGTTATCTCCGGTGTCAACGATGAAGATGAATTTGAAATCACTCAACATGCCTTGTCAACTGTCGGCTTATCTGTAGAATTACAATGGAACATTTTTCAAGTTTTATCTGCTTTATTACATGTGGGGAATATCCGAATTACTGGCCGTGGGGATGCCCTGGTGCTGGATACTGATCCTGCGTTATTGACTGCCACACGCCTACTTGGAATCAAATCTGCTGAATTTCGAAAATGGATTGTCCGCAAACAAATTACTACTCGATCTGAAAAAATTGTCACGAACCTCAACCCTGCTCAAGCAACTGTGGTCAAGGACTCGGTGGCGAAATATGTCTATTCTAACCTCTTTGACTGGCTAGTAGGAGTGATCAACGATAGTTTGTCCTGTGGTGATCCCAATCTGGTGGCTACTTTTATTGGTGTGCTTGATATTTATGGATTTGAACACTTCAAGAAGAACTCATTTGAACAATTCTGCATCAACTACGCCAATGAAAAACTACAACAACAGGTAATCATATCAGAGAACAAGGGGTTTATTTTATGCGGGCACTCACTCACTCTTTTTTTTTTTAGTTCAATCAGCATGTCTTTAAATTGGAACAGGAAGAATATGTGCGGGAAGAAATCAATTGGACTTTTATTGAATTCAGCGATAATCAGAAATGTATCGAATTGATTGAAGGAAAGCTTGGTATTTTATCACTATTGGACGAAGTAAGTCAAAATAAAACCATATTCCGTAAACGACATCGCCTCATTTTTTTTTCTATCAAATATATATATATAGGAATCGCGCTTACCGGCTGGCTCCGATCAAGACTTCATCCAAAAATTATACAACAACTTTGACAAACAGGAATTCCAAGATCACTTCAATAAACCACGATTCTCAAATGATGCCTTCACGATATCCCATTATGCCCATGATGTGCAATATGAAAGCGAAAACTTTTTGGACAAGAACAAAGATTCAGTGCCGGACGAACATTTGTCGCTATTACAATCAACGGATTTCGACTTTTTGAAGGACGTTTTGGACAAGGCCGCAAGCAAGAATTTGGTGCAAACAGTAAGTATATATCTGGGCTAATCGAATCAAGTGTACTGACTTTTTTTTTTTTGTATATTATACATAGTCTCAAACCAACAAACGTATGAGCGCGATGGCTAAAAAACCAACTCTGGGATCTATTTTTAAGGTAAGCTCCCCCCCCCTCCCCCCGAAAAAGGGGGATTCAACAATGATGATACTATGAAAAACTCATATCGACTCCCTTACAAATTTTGTTTTATGTTTAGCTCTCTTTGATCAACCTCATGGATACTATTGGCAACACCAACGTACACTACATCCGATGTATCAAACCAAACGAAACCAAGATTGCATGGGAATTCGAACCAAACATGGTGTTATCTCAATTACGGGCTTGCGGTGTGCTGGAAACAATTCGTATTAGCTGCGCTGGATATCCTTCAAGATGGGCTTTCGATGAATTTGCGGATCGCTATTATGCTCTGGTGCCATCCAAGAACTGGGATTCAAAATCTTCACCTTTGGATGTCCGCTCTTTATGCTCAACTATTTTGGATGAATATATTCACGAAAAAGACAAATACCAAATCGGCAAAACAAAAATATTCTTCCGTGCAGGTCAGGTAATGCTATATTTTTTTAAGAAAAAAAGTCATGTTGGTATGAAACTGGAGGGTTCGAAGGAGTTTAACTTGTATTTTTGTTTATGTGTAGCTGGCCTATCTCGAAAAATTACGGGCCGATCGATACGATGAATGTGCTACTTTACTTCAAAAATACATCCGGCGCTTTGTCTATCGGACTCGGTATGTGCGTATCCATGATCTGGCTCTTCGTCTTCAATGTATTGCTCGGACCAAGGTGGCACAGATTCGGCTCAAAACCCTTCAAGAAAAAAACGCTGCTATCACAATACAAAAATACTGGCGGCGTTATGTGGCAAGAAAACAGTTCCGGGACAAAATATCATTTATATACAAGCTACAGACAGGTAATATTCCCTTTTTTTCCCCAATTGATACGTGCAATGACGACAAATATTGATTCTCTTTTTTTTTAGCTATACGTGGTCAAATCTCTCGGCGCAAATTTGTTGATTGCAAGGAAACTTCTGCTGCTATACAAATTCAACGTGTTGCTCGAGGATGGTAATAAAGAAAAAAAGAAAAAAAATGGAACTGAACAAGTTACTAATTTTCAATTTCTATGATTTACTAGGTTTGCTCGTCGCTATGTCAAAACTCAAATGGAACATATTACACATTTACAATCCTGCATTAGAAGACGTCTGGCTCGAAAACAAATGGCGGACCTACGTACAGAGGCAAGATCTGTTAGTCACTTCAAAGAAGTCTCCTACAAACTGGAAAGCAAGGTGGTGGAATTGACGCAAACAGTGACTGGATTGAATCAGGAAAAGAAGGCTTTGAACAAGCAGGCCAAGCAACTGGAATGTCAAGTCAAGTCCTGGACCGAAAAATGCGACAAACTGGAAGTGAAGAACAAGGACCTAGAAGCGAAATTACGACAACCATCAGTCTCCCAACAGGGATGGAAAATACTTCAAGGCGAACGGGACTCTCTCATAAAGGAAAACCAATCCAATCTTGCCAAGTATGATGTTCAAGGACGTGAACTGGAAAAATTAGTGGATGCTCTGACTGCTGAGAAGACAACCAACAAGCAACTACAATCGGCCCTTGCGGAATCACAACAACAGAGTACCGATGCTGTCGACGGATTGGGAGGGGTGGACCTGAAGAAGCAAATTACTGGACTGAAGGCTCAATTGGCTCAAGTAATGAATGCACCGCGTAAGCAACAATACAAAAACCAACACCACGGTCTCTCCCCTGGTCCTCGAAATATATCCAGCTCACCTATGAAACCTCTCGATGCCAAAGAACACGCTGACCGCCAACGTAGTCGATCGCCTCGTGGTAATATCAATCGCATGACTCGTCGCAATAGTACTACTTACGTGGATGATCATTCTCGCCCAAAAACATCTATCGACAATCTAAGCAAGGCAGAACAATTATCCGAAAAGACTCGTCCCACCTCTCTGGCATTTTTTGGCTCTTTGCTTGGAAATAAAACTGGCGGTGCTTTGGAAGGACTTGATGGCAACCGGGAAGAAGCGGTAAGGGTTTTGAAAAGAATGAACAATGAATGATATTATATGTGAATACTTTTACTGATTTTTTTCGTCTTCTTCTTTTTTACGATTTAGATCCACAACATACTAAAGGATGAAGACAGCTTATACGACGAAATACTGAATGGTCTGATCAAAAATCTTAAAACACCGCTACCAAATATGCAAAATCCTTTTTCGCAAAAAGAAGTCTTTTTCCCAGCCCATGTCATTGGAACTGTGGTATTGGAAATGTGGAAGCTTGGCTATATGGAGGAATCCGAACATCTGCTGTACTCAGTCATGGATACGATTCAAATGCAATGTCAGGTAAGCACAAAAAATATTTTCGGCATATGTATTATTGGGGTTAGCGGGGAGGTTATCTTATTCCGGTTTTTTTTAGAGCTTTACTGGCGAAGAAGCTATCGTACCTTGTGCCTTTTGGTTGACGAATACTCATGAACTAGCATCTTTGATCTGCCGGGCAGAAGAAGATTGGGAACACAATTTGCGTGGACTCTCTGGATGGCATGAATTTGAAAAGCTGGTGGCAACAATAAAGTTTGAAATGCAGTGCCTTGAAGACAATATCTTTCATGCATGGATGAAGGAGGCCAAGAAAAGACTCCACAAGATGGCTGTTCCTGCTGTGATTGAAAACCAGTCCCTGCCAGGCTTTGTTACCGCTGACTCTGGACGATTCTTCAACAAATTCTTATCTGGATCATCACAACCAAGCTTCTCAATGGATGAACTCCTTCACTTCGTGAACAAAATCTACAGGACAATGAAGTGTTATTACTTGGAACAATCTATTGCCACCCAAATTCTGACGGAAATTCTCAAGATGATCGGTGTATCTGCCTTCAATGATTTGCTGATGCGAAAAAACTTTGCGTCCTGGAAAAGAGGTAAGGTATACATCATTTTTTGTATGACTGATGGAAATGGGTGCTGACGAATTTTTCTATAGCAATGCAAATACAATACAATATCACTCGAATTGAAGAATGGTGCAAAAGTCACGATATCCCTGAAGGCACTTTACAACTGGAACACTTGATGCAATCTACGAAGCTGCTGCAATTCAAAAAGGTAAAGAAAAAAAAAGAGGGGGCAAGGGGCAATCAAATTTTCTGACCAAGTATTTATTTTGATTATAGAATACACTGGAAGACATTGATAACATCTTTGATGTTTGCTGGATTCTCTCACCAACCCAAATTCAGAAGCTCATATCAAACTACCATGTTGCTGATTATGAAGTAAGTATAAGGCATATCACGCACAATAAAAAACAAAACACACTTACCCACGTTTATCATTTACAATTTTTATAGAATCCGGTCAGTCCCGATATACTGAAAGCTGTTGCAGATCATATTGTCAGTGGCGACCAAACCGACGTGTTATTACTTGATTCGGTTACAATTGACAGCACGACCAGTCCATTCGAAATACCAATTCCTCGTAATACGAAGCTTCAACAATACTTACCAGCTTGGCTCAACTTGCGACGACTTCGGCAATTGACGATCTTACTGGATAATCCACCGAATACAGATGTGCAAGAACAGCAACCTTCGACCTTGGATGACTCGGCATGAAAATAATAATAATCAAGTCTGTAGAATATATATGTCCCCCCTCCCCTCTCCACATACACTTAGTGTAGTACACATAGTTTACAATTTTTTTTTGATCTACCCTCCTTTTTATTTTTGTTTTTTAGTTATTACATTGTATCAAATAAACTTTTTATCATCAAATCATGTATGTTTTTTACTTGTTTGGGTGGCAGGTCAATTATTTGATTTTGTGGCAAGATGACGTTTGATGAAAAAAATTCAACCTGCGCCCTTTGAAATTTGGCATTTCTTATTTTTTGTTCCTCGCCTTTCTTTTTCTTTTTTTTACACATCTTTTATAAATATATATTTATATTAATATTTGTTTTCTTCTTATTCAAAATGAGTCTTGGACAACTGCCCTCAGCAACGGACTTCAATGCTACATGGACTTACTTGGAAGAAGGTCTTGATCAAATTTTGAATCACTTCGATGAAGGTCTGACTAGCGTGCGCTATACGCTTCTCTATAGGTAACATATTCACATCTATGATTATAATGTTACTAAAATGAAACTCACCTTTACTTTTATTGTTATTATTATAGTGCTGTCCACAACTTTTGTGCTAGGAGTCATAACGCCATGACATCTGCTTCCATCGGTTCCTCCAACCCGCATCGAGGTAAGAAAAATCTCCAACCTTTGTATCGTCTACTCTCTGATACTTATTACTCTTGTTTATTTTTTCAGCTTCGGCCAATTTGATTGGGGCAGAACTATACAACAGCTTGACTCATTATCTGGAAGCTCACTTGAAGAATATTCGGCAGGTAAAATTACTGAAAAACACGGATGGATGGAACTGCAAGTGCATTGACTCATATCAACATATTTGCCTTTATTTTTTACTGTAGGAATCTGAACGACACATGGATGAAGATTTGTTACAATACTACACCAAACAATGGATACGATACACCACTGCAGCTCGTTTGATCAACAATATCTTTATGTATATTAATCGCTACTGGGTGAAACGCGAAATCGATGAAGATAAAAAACATGACGTCTATGATATATTTACGGTAAGCTCACCGAAAACAAGGTCACTACTATTCAACTCACTATATATATTTTTTTTGTCTCTCCCTTTAGTTAACATTGGTCACCTGGAAACGTATCCTATTCCAATATGTACACCACAATGTCATTTCTGCTGTCCTCAAACTTATCGAACGTCAACGCAATGGTGAATCAATCGAAACTGGCTTGATCAAGAGTGTCGTGGAATCATTTGGTAAGGCAATGGAATTGATGATGTTGGTCAAGTTTTATTTTGTTTACTAATATGATTATTACATTGGGTAGTCGCGCTTGGTCTCGATTCCAAGGACACAACAAAATCCAACTTCTCCGTCTACAAGGAATTTTTTGAAACTCCCTTCATCGAAGCAACTGAAGTTTATTACAGGACCGAATCTGAAAAATTCATCAGCGAAAACAGTGTTCCTGATTACATGAAAAAGGTAAAAGAAAAAAGGTGACGGAAAGGTAAGAGTGTTGATGATAACTTTGTTTTTTTATTATTATTGTATAGGCTGAAGCGCGTCTAGCTGAAGAAGAAAATCGGGTGGAAATATATTTACACGAATCTACTCAGAAAGCTGTAAGCTATATACTGGGATGGTACATTCTTTTCACAACAAATACTGATCACTTCTTCCCTTATTTTAGCTTATCTCCAAATGTGAAACTGTGCTGGTCAAGAATCATGCTGAAGTTATTTCTGATGGTTTCCAACAACTACTGAATTTAGACAAACAAGATGGTAAGCTCAAATCAAATAATGTGCACTGCTGCTATTGAACAAAAAAATGGTGATTGTAAATTAATACTTTTATCCTTTACCATCGATTAGATCTTCACCGAATGTATGCTCTTTTGGCTCGTATTCCTGATGGTCTTGAACCCCTACGTGTCAAATTTGAAAGTCATGTGCGAAAGGCGGGTCTTGGTGCAGTTGAGCGTATTGGACAACAAGAAAAGGAAGCTGTGGTAAGTAAAAAAAAAAAGTGATTTTATATGTCTTTTGACTTGATTTTACTTCATAATAGGATCCCAAAACATATGTTGAAGCTCTTTTGGAAGTTCACAAACAATATAACGACTTGGTGCAAACGGCGTTCAATGGCGAAGCTGGATTTGTGGCATCGTTGGACAAGGCTTGTGGTGAATTCGTCAACAGAAACAGGGTCTGCAAAACATCAACATCAAAATCGCCTGAACTACTTGCCAGGTTCTGTGACTCATTACTCAAGAAAAGTGCCAAAAATCCCGAAGAAAATGAACTCGAAGATGTTTTGAACAGTGTGGTAGGACCAAAAAAAAGATGATACTTGGGTTGAAAAATGTACTGAACTCCTTATTATTATTATTATTATATCTAGATGACGGTATTCAAGTATGTGGAAGATAAGGACGTTTTCCAAAAGTTTTATTCCAAAATGTTGGCAAAGCGATTGGTAAACGGAACCTCGGCATCAGACGACGCGGAAGGCAGCATGATATCCAAATTGAAGGAAGCTTGTGGATTTGAATACACGTCGAAATTACAACGCATGCTGACGGATATGTCTTTAAGCAAGGAACTCAATGACCAATTCAAGGACGTGCAACAACATCATGAAACTGCTGGAAACAATGGTAAATAGAAAAGAAAAGATACTTGGTGGAATGGATATGTAATTTAACCTTTTTTTTTTCTACTAGCCGATTTCAGCGTGCTTGTTCTTGGTGCGGGCTCATGGCCTTTGAGTCCTCCTTCTACCAGCTTCAATATTCCTGATGATGTAAGGAAAACCAACAAACTTATTTACTGATTGAATTCTCACTCTTTTTTTTGTAGGTTGTGAAAATGTATGATCGATTCCAAAAATTCTATCAGAACAAACATTCTGGGCGCAAATTGAACTGGTTATTCCAATTATCGAAAGCTGAGCTCAAAACCAATTATCTCAAAGGAAGCAAGACTGGATATACCCTACAGGTAACTGACAAAAAAAAAAGAGACGAAAAGGATGCTTACTCTTGTATAATTTTATTTAGGTTTCTGCATATCAAATGGGTGTGTTATTGCAATACAACAATGCTACCAACTATACTTATGAAGAACTTCATACCAATACTGGCTTGTCTCCTGATGCTATGAATCCTGCTCTTGGTGTACTTGTGAAAGCTCGTGTCCTCATTTTGGCAAACGGTGAAAAAGTCGGTGATGAAAACTCTCGCTATGAACTCAACCTTGACTTTAAGAAGTAAGTTAGAAAATAGAAACATGTTTGGGATAGCATGGGTTGGCTGGGACTGGATAAATTGAATGACTTACACAAATTTATCATTATAGCAAAAAGATACGGATCAACCTGAACATCAATTTGAAGACGGAACAAAAGATTGAAACAGATGAAACTCACAAGACCATTGAAGAAGATCGAAAATATTTGATGCAGGTAAGTGAAAAAACCGACAAAAGCAACAACAAAGTATTGATTTTTGATGATATGATTAGGCTGCTATTGTTAGAATTATGAAGACACGAAAGGTGATGAAGCATGTGGCCCTTATTGAAGAAGTGATCACCCAGTTACAATCAAGATTCAAACCCAAGGTGCAAGACATCAAGAAATGTATTGATATTTTACTAGTAAGTCAAGAATGAAACATGATATGTAGACACACTCTTTTCAACTCCTCTTGGCTTTTTTTTATGTTGTTCACATTTAGGAAAAGGAATTTATTGAACGGGCTGATGGTCAGAAGGACATGTACAACTATGTTGCCTAGATATTGGTTACTTGATTTTTTTTACACGTCTTTTTTCTTCTTCTCGTTTTTATTTTTATTTTTTTGATTTGCCAAAATAAAGATTTTGTTTGTGCGCCCTCCATATGCATTGCTTCTTCAAAGCATCAAAATCATTTTTATTCAATCGCCGCTACTTTTTTTTTTTCCTCACCGTTAGTCTCCTTGCCCTTGTTACATCTACCACTACGAAACTGACATTATCAATTACATTCAGTTCAGGTACTACCAATCAAAAAGTATATCATTCCCATCATCTCATTTATACTAATGCTTCATTTCTCTTAGATCTCTGTAGGCTCATAAACAATGTACAGCTTTCTCCCATCACTCTCCCAATACCCTTCCAACACTTTTCCAACTCTCTTCCAACTCTCTCAACACCATCAAAGTATCATTTATTCAAACCTGGGTAGTTTATAAACGACTGGACACTGACAGCAAAGTTATGCCCCCTTAATTGTTTTTTTTATATTTCTTTATAGCAACCTCAATCATTATGCGAACAACACTTCAAGCTATGTTGATCGACAGCAGCGTAAATGGATTATATGGCAGCCCTAGAAGGTATGATCGATTTCAAGGTACTCACGGATGAATCTTTTTATGACTCGGCGATCAAGGGGATTTTGTACTGGGGTATGTTGTGTTGTCAGTCTATTGTGTAGATCATTGATGGAAGCGCTGGGCATTGATGATACCTGATGGTCGCTTATCTGATTCATTGGGGTCGTACAACAAAACAACATCAACGATGATTTTTATGAAACGCTCTTCCGGAACAACACCAAGCATGGATACAACCACAACGATTTACAATGGTGTGATTTGGTGGTAGAGTGTGGATAAATGGCACTTCGACATCTTATCAATGGGGAAAGTTTACTGACAACAGAACCAAGTCAAAGGTACGTCAAGACACAAGGTAAATTCATATACGAACAAAAATATTGACAAATCAATCAAACATCAACTTTTCATATTCCATTTTCTAGAAAAGAACATCAAAGCCAACATTATATTCTTCGATGGCGCTAGTCGCATACACCAACGTCGCCTAAACCAACAAAAAGCAACCATCATCATCATCATCATCATCATCATCACTGGACTACACATCACCACTGTCTTCACTATCATCACCACTTACCAATATTCATCACTTTACTGCTCCCTTTACACCTACTACTCAACAAAACTCAATGACTCATCAAATACCCTAGGTAACTCATACAACCAATAAAACGATACAACAACTGGACCTTCTCATATACCGTTATTGTTTGATGCATCGATCAGGCTGACTCGATCGCGCTTGGTGATATATCTGGCAAGGTAAGGGGGAAAAAAGGACAAATCGGACCGATTGATCATATTTCTCGATAATGACAAAATAGGTTTGTACCAGGAACTAGCATCAAATCGATCATACAAGCAATAGTGCTACGGAAA
>JAFHAR010002020.1:7875-22501 GCA_019677225.1 Absidia healeyae | reverse complement strand
AAAAAAAAAAAAAAAAAAAAAAAAAAAAAAAAAAAAAAAAAAAAAAAAAAAAAAAAAAAAAAAAAAGGAGGGGAGATAAAAAAAATTTCCCAGTCCGTTGAAACCCACCATAGCCTTGTTTGGTATCCGACTCGGTTACTTCCTTTGACTTGATCCAAGATCAGATCATTTCATTCCTTATTTCTTGATGATAATAATTTAGAGCATTCCTCATATTTGAGTCATTTAAATAGTTCTTACTTTTATGCAGCCTTTTCATCTTGCTCTTTGTTTCTTTCCTTTTGTCTGTGAAACACCGCTAATGCTGACTGAATGCAATGCAAATACTGATTTCTTATCATCTAACATTGTAAAATCGGCTCAACATGACATTGAATCTTTTGATATAACTGACACTTTAGATGAACCAGTTTCCGCTACTATAGTAATGAAAACATTTGAAAATGAATCATCACAGTATATACATATTTTAGCCTTATCCTTTTTTTAGTTGCGTGATGTAACCTCGATCGGACAAAAGGTCCGCCAAGTACTTTATCCAAACCAAAACTGCCAAAATATCTTGCGTAACTGTAATTAGAAGATGGGAGAAGTGTGATTTGGTTGCCAGTGACTGGGAAACTCGAATGATTTTTTTATAGGGGATTTGTGGGGTCCTTTACTTTTATGCTTAACGTTAGCGATTTCATTGTCCGCACTTGGCCAGGACGACCAATCTGTTTCTATTTTTACCGGTGTTTTTACGATTGTATGGCTCGGAGCGGCCACTGTCGCTATCAATGCCAAACTACTGGGCGGTACAGTGTAAGTGGTCTACTGAGACATATAATAGTATAACTAATAATTTATTCTATTGCATTATTGTATCAGTTCTTTTTTCCAAACAGTTTGTGCTCTTGGCTATTGCCTTTTTCCATTAGTCATCACTTCAGTTCTCGCCCTATTCATACAAAAATCCTATGTTCGACCACCATTGACATTTGTTAGTTTCCTTTGGTCCACTATTGGTTAGTCATTACTCCGCTAGCATGAATCATATTCTCATTTTTGTCATATTTGTTACCATGTTGAAGCTTCTATAGGATTTTTTTCTGACGAGCATGTCCAATTGGGGAAAAGACGAGCCTTAGCGGTAAGAAATTACGTCTTTTAGCTAATGCTCCCCTTTTTTCATACCTATTTTATTTTTATTTTTATGTACCATAGCTCTATCCTTTATGTCTTTTTTACATTGTCATAGCTTGGTTAGTTTTGATATCATGATTGACGAGTGACTGACTACAGAAGCAGAATAAAAGCATACAAAATGACCATCCCAAACATCCTTTCTGCATATTTTATTATATATTTATACATATTCCTATGTGACATATGTACACTCCAAAAACTTCCTCATGTATCATACTGGTGCCCTAATATACAATACGTACTGCATATGATATTTCAAATCCATAACCCACAGTCACCATTATCAGTTCCTTCCACAACGTCAACAGTTCACACAACATCAACAATTCAAATCAAAGAATATATATGAGATAATTGATATGATATATTTTTATTTATAAACACTGTAAAAAATAACTAAAAACTACTAAAGCTAATAACTAAAAAGGCTAATCCCTGATGATAACTATAAAATATGTACACCTTGTCGATAATCATTGATCAAAGATAATAGTAATGTCGCTTTGGCTTGTTGTCACCTTGAGAGATCCACCATTTTTCTTGAATCGATATCCATCCCTTGATGACGCCTTCTTGTCCTGATTGTAAACAATGCCGTCTAGAGGATCATCAACTACCACCGCCTTATTTTGAGATGTCGCCAGTTTGAATTCCCCAGAGAAGTTGGAAGGCTATAAAAAAGTAATAATAATATGAGATTTCCAGTCATCACACAACCGTTGTTTGTTTGATTTCTACTTACCATATGAATAGTAACAGGAGCATTGCTAGTAACCACTTCAACATTGATCTTGGGAGGTGATTTTGACGTTGGATGAGACCTGATACCCTTGATATAAAGGTTGACTCTGGCATTGCTTGTCTTACAGGAGAGAGACCGTTTGATATGAGCATGTTGCATACGAATTTCAGCATTGCTTGTGACCGCCAGAATATCCTTCGCCGCCAGAATAGGTTTGTCAAAGACTAGCTGAGCATTGGAAGTCTTGATTTTGATGGCCTGTTTTGCCTCGACAGAATCACCCATCAGTTCCACCTTGGCATTGGTTGTTCGAATATCCAAATCCTTGCAAGATACTGATTCACCTGTCCACCCAATCATAGCATTTGTTGTGTTCAAATGGAGAATTTTGGCGTCCAATATACCACGAACGTCCACCTTTGCATTTGTTGTCTTTAAGGAAAAGTGTTTGCCGTACCAGTGAGGTCGATCCCAATCCAGTTTCTTGTTAGTTTCTTTCCAGTCCACTGAGCTTTTTCGATTGTCAAACCGGAGTGCCTTTTTTCCTTCATCACATGTTTCTTGTTTTATTGTTGAGGATTTGCTGGAAGTTGAGGATGCTGTTGATGACGAAGAGGACGATAGTGAGGATGAAGAAGATCGACGTTTTGATTCTTTCCATTGTTCATTGCTGTTGTGCTGTTGTTGTTGTTTTCGATGTGATTGACAATCATTTGACTGTGACGACGATCCATAACAAGAGGAAGGACCAGCGACAGGTGATCGAGGACTTGCCCAGGTTTGTCTACCGGAGGCAGAAGAGGAAGAATAGCTTGTTCGACCCATTTCTGGCCGGCGTGGTGCATTTTTCTGAGGAACAGGTGGTGCAGTTGGACATTGTAGAGATGAAAGAGAGGATGATTGTGGGCCTGGCGGTAAGTGTGGTGGTGAGAATGACTGCCGAGATGAATTGTATACGATCTTTGCATCTCCAGTATTGTACGACACCGGAGCACTTGGCACTGATCGAGGAGGAGGAGGAGAGTTGTTTTCAATAGGAGAACCCGGGTGACTATTGTTTTGATTGTGATCGATTTCAGAATATGGAGGAGGTCTATCCATGGTGTTGAGGCTGTTTCTTTTGAAAGAGAGTGGAATAAAAGAGAAAAAAATAAAATAGTAACTTTTTTTTGTGTATGTGATATTTTCGCCAAGATTGATTAGAGCTCAGACGCGGTGTTTCAATTTAATGCCCGTTCGTGTTTTCCAAAAATTGCCCTATGTTACATATTGCAGGGTGTAGGGTATTCAGGTACAGCCTCTATATAATAATAATATATATATATATATATATAACATAGTCATACAGATATGATTTATGCTTTATTACATTTAAAAGAAAAAACTTCAGTGATTTTAACATACAGCAAAGGAAAAGAGTCCCCACCGTTTGAGAGTATTCCCAGGTAAAAAATATAAACAACAGAAAGCATTTCTTGGCAATGACAATTATGTATGTCACACATTAATTTTAATCCTTCATGCACCCAGGATCAATATCAATATTGAAAATTCTCGTTACCCATTTATCGTAGAACCGTTTATTTTTATATCATGGCAGGGTTCGCTGCTTGAAAAAAAAGAAAATCCGCTCATCTCGCTCTCATATAAGAGTATCCGAAGATAATTGTTAAGGGCGTATACTGTATATAAAAGTATGTACCGTAAGTGTACTGTAAATTACAGCGGGTTCCTTGGAATTTTGATTATGAGTTAAGCTCTGTATAAATAACAGTATATACGTACTGTGCTTTTAGGTAATTTATGATTTTTTCGGGATACATTTTGACTGATTGTTATATTTCGGTTGTTGAAACAGACCACCTTGCAACCAATGAATCACTAATATGGTCTACTACACATTTCATATTATTCACCCAAGACGGCTGTGTAAAGCGACATATAGCCTCATTTTCATGATTTTCGCCTCTAGTGCGCCCAGGTACCGCCTTATATACCCAAGGTAGACTAATATCAAACATGGTTCCAAGTCTACTACACATTTCATATTAGTTACCCGAGACGGTGACGTCAATCTACAGCGAACTATAGCCCATTTTCAAAAATCGAAAATATGCAAAAGGGACCCCCCACAGCTATCCTAGCCGATAAAAATAATACAGTAAGAGCAACTCAGTCAGCCAACCCCAGAGCCATCCAAGCCAGTGAAAACAATAAAAACTGTCAGTCAACACACAGTCCCAATCGTCCAATCCAGTGAAAGCAATAAAAACCACCCAGCCAACACACTCACAGCCTCCCAGACCTGTAATAATAACAATAAAAATAATAGACCGCCCAGTCAGCACATCACAGCTCGCACTTTTCAGTCAGTTCACCCCCCCTTCCCCTTCCGCTCCCACTGTATTTCATGCATACACAGTGTCCACCTGAATTCACACTGTTTGCCCCTGTATCCATCGTGTCAGAAGTCATAGTACATTTTGTTGCATCATGAAAAGTTTTTTATTTCAAAATAATAATAATTCTATATCTAACTACTAATAAAACTATTACCACTATACACTTTTCTCTAGGAAGCCCGTACATTCAGCAGCAACCTTTGCCTGTCAACCGACCGCCATGCCAAGCCGAATCGCTATTGCTGTCACCTAGAGCCAACCATCAAGCCGCTACCAAAAGTAGAAACCCAGGTTCACCATAAATCTAGGCCAATTCCCCCCTTGACTACACGTATGGCGGTATCTAGATCAGTTTCATCTTCGCTTTTCCACCCGGAATAGCAACCTACAAACATTCAAAACAATAACAACAACAAAAAATGAATCCTTTTCCAATATGCTTCAGCAAAGTAGTATAATATATTACATATCCTGACCACACACATAACCAGATCGTTTGGTACGCCGAATGAAGAGGAGTTCCAGTTCGCAAGAATTGGAATCTATTCTGTTCGTGAAGTCAGTCAACGCCGAAGAAGAATCTTGATTGGAGATAGTCGATAGAGGTGCCTTTGTATCCAGTAGGTTGGTCGGCTGGTCGTCATTACATTTCCATCATAATATAGTGACTACGCCATCACGCCTTGGGTGAGAAGCTGGTGAAGTTTTATTGATAACGGGTGCTGTATTGGGCTTTTGTCACAGGCACTGTGAATCTATAAAGTCAGTACAAAAGGGTATCAGTAAACAAAATATAAAAAATGTGGGGAAAAGAGAAACCAGGTCCTCGATTTTTTTTACTCATATTTAAAACTCCGTTTTCACTAAAAATAATAATCAATCATGGCTGTTTATTTTTTGTGGTTCTATTTTTTTTCAACCTTTTTTTTACTTGATTACTCATGTCGTTCCTAAAACTCTGTTCAAGTCGCTTTAGTCGAACTGCGTGTGCCAATGTTTACAAACCATTATACCATAGAACGCCCTACATGGTTGTCGGTGCTGTCAACAAGCACATGGTAACAGCCTTTCCTATCAAGCAAGTTTGTCAACAGCAACACGGATCCTTCTTCCACACGTCTTCTCTTTCTATGAATTCATATCAAGTCAGGTACGTCAAAAAATATCCCATCGAAACTCTCACTTTTATTACGTTACTTGTTTTTTTGATACGCATGCTCTTTACATTTTGAGAATAGTGAACTGACAGACGACAACTACCACCGTATCTCCGATAGCACCTTCAATCAAATGGTCGACATTCTGGAAGCTATTGGTGATGAAACCGATCTTGAAGGATTCGATCTCGAATACTCGGTAAGTCCAGGCCATGAAAAAAGAATAAGAAAATTTACTGCAATGATAGGCACGAAAGGATGCGATAAGAATCACCTACCAACTTTTTTTTATATATACTGTATATTAGCAAGGTGTGATGACTTTGAACCTTGGTGAACACGGCACTTATGTGATCAACAAGCAACCTCCCAACAAACAGATATGGCTATCATCACCAAAAAGGTAGATATATCAAATTCTATGGTGATCGCTTTTTATCATTTCTCATCCTTTTTATCTTTATAGTGGACCCAAGCGATACGATTATGATGCCTCTCAGCAAAAATGGTTCTACGGCCGTGACAACCATACTCTAGACGAATTGTTGAACAAGGAACTCAGTGAAATCTTGGGTGAAGTGGATATCTTGGAAGGATTGGAACACCATTAGAATATTATTTATATAGCCCTCTTCCCTTTAGTTGATTATTATTAGTGTTGGTATCATTTACATAGATATTGTCCCCTACCCCACATTTATACACACACAAACACTTCTTTACATATATTTTACACATTCAAAACAGTTATCAAATAAAGTCATCAATTCATCAAAAAAAAAAAAGTTTTTATTTTTTATTGTTACTGTCATTAGACCTACTACCACACATCTATATAGGCAACCCCTCCCTCGACCCAGGCAAACACATAGCATTGTACTGTACCTACAACGCTACCACTACCACTATCTCTGTCCCCGTCCCCGCCCCTATCCCTACCCCGAATTTATACACACACAAACACATTCGCACATACATATATTTTACATATTGAAAACATTGATCAAATAAAGTCCATAAAAACCAATATAAAAAGTCGTTTTTTTTTTATTCTATATTGTATTCACATAATGATTCAGATAATAATAAAAAAGTACACAAGAGGGGAAATGGGTGAGGATTTGATAAAAATGGTAAAATAGAGTAGAAGAGAAGGGATGAATGGTGGATGATTGTGGGCAAAATGAAGCAAAAGAGGAAAAAATGGACATGTGGATGATTGAGGGCAAAATAGGGAACCGTGAAGTAAACTGAAGGGTGAATGGGTGACAGTGGATAAAGTAAACTAGACTAGACTAAATCCAATAATTGAAGAGGGCCAAGGCCATCACTTGCTTCTACTACTGTTTCCAGAGGCATATTGACGCTTGTTGAGATCAAAAGGAATATATCGATATTTGACCATATGCTTGATTTGGCGGCGCATGGTGATAGCAAAAAGGACACAAAAGTATACCAGCAAAATAGGCCAGTAAACAGGGATATCAAAGATTCTAAAGAAGCTACAAAACAAGGCAATCACAGTAGCTTTTGTAACAGAGTACCTATTGTGTAAAAAAAAAAAATCAAGTGATTAGCACACATTGGTCGCCCCCACCCCATATACACGCACGCATTGACCCATTTCCCATACCCCGTATCTCGACTTCTACCTCCGGTGTCTAAACTTACCAAAACTTGAATTCAGGAAGACGTCTAATAAAGGGCTTGAATTCTTCATCGTTCTTGACTGGAAGAGAGGGTCCTTCCTCCATTTCATTCTCCTCTGTTTCCATATCCATTGAAGGGTCGAATTTAGGTGTCAGAAAGGCCAAAAACAAGTTCAACATATAAATCCCGAGCGCATATCTGTTAAAAAAAAAAGAGGGGTGGGAAGGGCGTGATCAGTAATCTACTACTACCAATGGAAGACTTCCTTAACCCACCTCTAACCCATATTTCAACTTACGTAACTATATACCACCCTTCAGCAAGGACGATACGCAGCATGAATAAGATGAGTAAAACAACCGTAGCGATCCATCGGTATTGTACAAAGGGAGTGACTTCATCCAAAAAGTGTTGAAATCTCTACTTAAAACAAAGAGAATATCGTTAATACATCAAGCTGCCTGAAGGAGAAGATACCATAGTAGAAGCCGTTCGTTTCATATATGATTCACTTTCATAGATGAAAAGAAAGAGATGAAGGTCCCCCTCTCCCCATCTATTCAACCATACAATAACTCTCTCTTTTTTTGTTTTTACCCTTTCCAGTAAAGTTTTTTGTTGTAATAAGTTGTTGGTCGTGCCTTCGTTTTCCCCGGTAATATCGTTCATGATGGTTCCTGTAAAAAATAAAAATAAAAAAAGAATATAATTCAAAGTAAATAAAAATCAATCGACCCCTGAGTTTGAAATGCCCAAAAAAAATTAAGATGTCCTTGGCAAATACGATCACCATCAATGATTTATTATGCTCTATATCATCAAATCTAAATACTGAAGCAATAAAAAAAACAGTGGGTCTACAATATATGTGCATGAGGAAGGATAAAGAGAGAGAGAAAGGGAAGGGATTAAAGATGATGACAAATAGGTGAAGTGAAGTGGGAAAAGTGGATAATGAAGAATGATCAATATAAGTAAAAATACAATAGATAAAAAAAAAAGGGGGGGAGGAAGGAATACAGTAATAAAACTAAAACAAGACAATAAAAAGTACAAGGTAAACTAATACAATAAGGGATAATAAATATAAAAAAAGGGGGACGGGGAGGGGAGAGCTCAGCCTGAGAGAGTTCGCCTATCATCCATTTTGATACCGTAGGTAGGATCCATGTTATCTTCAAGAGTGTTGGTGTTGCCATCATTTTGCTTGCGTTTAAGGACCAACTCGATTTCCCGGACAATGTCGTTATCGTAAGGATGGTACTGATGGAGGTAATGACTGACTGCAATCCGAGGTATAAAAGCTGCCACAACGGTGAGAATCATAACTAGCCAATAGAGCCCAGTACCAAATAATCGGACATGTCCAGCAAAGATGAATGTATTGAATTGGGAATATACGGCAATAAAAGCATAATAAACCAAGATAGACAATGATATAATCAAGACTTGAATCCACGTGTGACTATATAAGGAGAAGGCGACATAAAAGTTGGCCACACACACCGCAATTCCAGATACAATAGTACCGATTTCATAAATACCATTGGCATCATGCCCAGTAGGATCAACACCACCTGCCACTAGAAGCATATACGGGAAGAAAAAGCACACGACGGATTGATATATTGAATCAGCTACAGCGCCCCAAAATTGCCATGTCTTGAATTTGTCATTCCGAAGGCCCATACGGTACAATTCCGGGTATCGTAACGTTGTCTTGCTGTCCAAATCCTGATCCCAGATACCCAAAAAAGCGATAGGCAGAGAAGTAAAGATCAAATTGTACAGAGTAACTAGTGAATAATCAAACATCATCGTACCGTTGAATCTGTGATAATAATAAATATGTTAGCCTTTTTTTTAACCCCCCTCCACCACTTTTTTCTTCTTCTTTGTACTTACTGGCAAAAGATTTGGTACCAAAACAAGACAAAAGTCCATACAATGTTTTTGAAGAAAAAGCCCATAATCATTTCAGCGGTACGAATATAAGACCAGCGACCATGGACCAGCAGCAGTTTTCGCAAGAATCGGAATTGAGCAATAGCATAATCGGATGCCATGACAGCTTGTCGACCCTCCACACCAGAGATACCAACACCAACATTCGCTTCCTGAATCATAGACACATCATTGGCCCCATCACCAATGGCAAGCGTCATCACCTTCAAACCCTTTTTGACCATGCGTACCACTTGCGCCTTTTGCTTAGGACTAACACGACAACAAATCACACTTTTGCAAAGCATACCCAAAGATAATACCATGTCCTTCGTTGCTGTTTCTAATCCATATTTGAGTGTCGTACCATCAATGACAAATGCCAGGTTGTTCTTGCGTTCATCATTACTTGCCGCTCTTGCTTGTTCCAAGGCAGAGATAAGTTGTTCCTTTGTTTCTTCACGATTGCTTGCTTTGAGCACAATCAATTCCATTTCTGTCGTCAGTAAATTGCACGCAAATCCGATGTTGATGGCAGTTTCCGTCTTGTCACCAGTCAATACCCAGAGCTTGATGCCAGATTTAGCCAGTTCAGCAATTGTTTCAGGAACGCCATCTTGTAATCGATCTTCAATAGCGGTCCCGCCCATCAATAGCATGTTCTTTTCGATATCTTCACTAACAGCTTCCACCCGTTCTTCCCGATTGACAATACTAGCACTTGCTTCTTGATAGCGTCGTTGCCAGGACGCATAGTCTGCAGTGGCGATGAGTCTGTAGGCCAAACAGAGAGTCCGCAAACCTTCGTTGGCATAGTTATCCAAGTGTTGCAAGCATGTTTCCCGTAGCTTCATTTGTGTGTCTTTCAGGTCGTGTTGGTCGCCAAAGTCGTCACAGAGTCGTTCGTATATGACGGAATCAGCACCTTTGCATAGTAGTACAATTTTGTCGCTGTCGTGAGGTTTGATGATCACACTCATTCGTTTGCGCGTCGAGTTGAATTCCAAGGTATTGAGAATGTCGAATGATTTTCGTTCGCCTTTGATTTCCGCATGCGCTGTGCTACCATCCCGTCCTAGGAAAACGAATCCAAGGTCACGGGCCGTTGCCACCAGAGCAGCCTCATCAGGACTTTGCGCCTTGTATTCGATCAGGTCAGGGTTTTCAGGATCAGGTCGTTCAGCGATCACCGTATGACAAAGTGCTAATGTGAGAAGAAAATGTTGGACAGCATGGGCGTGAGGATCATTCTTTCCAAGGTCTTCAAAAATTTGAGGGTCAACAAAGGTAGGATTGGGTCCAATATGCGTGTTTTTGAATAGACTGGCTTGTTTTTCAAACATTTCCTTTCTTGCTTCGGCCAATTCATCACTGTCACCTTCATTCATCTCCATCGTTTGATTGATATCACCACCATTCAAAGTAATGCCAGTTTCATGGTCTTCTTGATCCAAATCCGATCCATCAATGCTAGATTTTTTGAGAGATTTTTTAGTACGTTTGGCGGCACCCATTTGAGCTTCAGTTTTGCCGAGACCATAAGAAACCCCATCAATAGTACATTTTCGGTATTCCATCACGTTTTGAGTTAAAGTGCCAGTCTTGTCAGAGAACACGTATTCAATTTGTCCAAGATCATCAGAGATATTCCAGGTTTTCGGAATGCATGGAGTGTCAGTTTCATCGTGATAGAGGTCAATGTCCACGTGAATAAAGTAGGCCTACAGTCAAACAAGATAAAGTTAGAATGATGAAACATATGATATCCTTTTGTTGTTGTTGTTTTTACTTACGGCGACAGATTTGACAAGTTCGATGGAGATATACAATGATATAGGGACAATGTTTTGATATAAGATAAGAGTAACCCTAAAAAACACAAAACAGCATGAGACAAATAACTTTTTTTTCCCTAATTTTTTTTTCCACTTACCAGAATGTAATAAAACCAGAATAGGAACCATTCGAGCCTTCAATATTGTAATCGAATTTCCTTGATGATCCGCTGGCGTTGAATTGGACACTATCGATAATTGAACTGACAATACACAAGATGGCAAGGATAACAAAGTTCGCAATGATCTAAAATAAAATAAAAACGTTGGAGAGAGAGAGAGAAATGTGAGTGAGTAAATGATCATTCGTAAAATACAATGTATTCCATTTATAAACTTACATGAGGATTGGTTGCTTTTGCCATTTTGCTTCGTTTGGATGGAGTTTGACCAGAGTTGAGCATGATTTTGGTGTCATTTCCAGTGTAGACGACAATACCAATCACCCATTCAGTATTCCGTAGAACGCAGCCTCGAAGGAGAATATTGTTGTAGTTGATGGCATCGGATTTTTCATGAGAGACGCCAGATCGCATGGTACCAGTATCCTTGGAGTCAATAGTCCACCGCATCACCGCGCTATATTGGTAAAGATTGACATGAGGAGGTTCACTTTCGATATAAAAGCTAGCTTGTTCACAATCATGTTCCGTTTGAATATCAGCTGTTCCTTCCAGTCCTTGACGAACCTTGAGATTTGTTTCACCATCCAAATTCTGAGTTTCAATGTAGCAAATACTGTCATCTTCAGACGTAGAGAGCACCACCACATCAGCAGGGACATCTTCATCGTTTCGAATTTGCACATAGTCGCCCACATGGAGATCTTGCCATTGGATATCCTTCCACTTGGTATCACAGTTGGAGTGTACACAGCCACCACCACCCGTTGGCATTCGAGTCAAATTATGGTTGGAAGGTCGTCGGCCGCCAAAAAGCGATTGGTCTTCAGGGTTTTCCGCCAAGGAGGTTTGAGTTGCATTCCCGCCACCTGTTTCGTTCGTTGCGGTACGGTAAAGGACAGAGTGAGGGATATTCCCAGGTCGGTAAGGTTTGCTTTTGTTGGGCTTGAACATACTAGAGAGTTCGGATCGAAGAGTATCGGATCGTTGTCGCACTGTAGTTAGCAATCGTTTTGGTTCCGTCATCGCAGGTTGTTGTTGTTGTTTCAATGGACTTGGTTTTGGTGGAGCCACGGCAGGTAAAGTACCCAATACAGTGTCATTGTCGGTTTTGTTCAAGTCGTCGCTACTATTGTTGGATTTGCCTTTTTTGGTGCCTCGTGACGTACGATAACAGTGAGTGAACTTGTTTTCAGCACCAACCAAAGAGCAGAAGAATCCAAGGAAGACATACAAAAAGTACCAGGTGCCTTTGATTTCAATAGGTATATTTACATTGCGCCAGTTGTGGAGAGTCCGAGTTCGAGCATGGTTCACGCGTTGGTCGCTTTGGTTTCGTTTCCAGTCTTCGAATGCATCTTTGATTCCGGTAATGATAAGAATGGCGATCAAAGGAAGGGCCGATACTGCAGGTTCTGTCACACCAAATATAGGAATACATTGAAGAATCACCAAGAATAAAAAGTAGATATTGGCGATGGCACGAAATTGTTCAAACAGATTTTTTGGCACAAAAGAAAGAATAGTGTATTTGGCTGTTCGCACCCGATTACTGACATAATGCCGATCAATGAGCTGTCCTTTTTCGTCGTATTCTGAAGCAGGTAATTCCATGTTGACATAAATGTTGCGCCGTTTTTGCATGTAAGAAGACGTCGTATCCGTTCGTTGTATTTCCTTTGGCTGATCATCGTCTTCTTCTTCGTCGTCATTTTTGTTTTTTGCTGAAGATCGTAATTTGTGTTGCAGTAATGCTTTTGGATTCAGAGTCATGGTGTAAAATAGGAAGTAAAGGCGAGTGATATTTTGTTATAAAGAAGGAAAAATTGTAAAAGGATAGAATAAGAGTGGGGATAATAGTTCAAGCTACTTGTATCACTGAGAGTGAATTCAGTAACATAAAACTAAAAATGATAGAAGAGGAAAAGGAGTGAATAAAATACCAAGTTGGGTCAAAAGGTAAAAAAAAGAAGTAGTGGGAAGATAGATTTGGGCGAAAGAGGAAACGTGACCCACAATCAATAAAAAAAAGTGAAGAGAAGCAGTGTAAAAAAGGGGAAAATAGAAAAAGAAAAAGAGGTCAAATAAGAAAAAAATATTTAAAGCCCGGGATTGGTGCCACCAAAAAAAGGTAGCCGGACGGATAATTGATTGGCCTGTTTTTCCATTGAACAATATCATTATATACTTTTTAGCGATGAAAAACGTTGATGATGATATTCTTTATCATTTCATTATTATGAAACTACAATAGGATAATACTACAATTACTACTACCATTATTATTACCATTATTAACGTTATTATTATTATTATTATTATTATTATCGTCTCTTTTTTAGTGTCCTTTAGTTGATTTTCTATTTTCCAAAGCAGGCACGGCTAAATTAAGTTACCCACCCACCTTATATCGGCCGAAAACTCGTGATTGGCTCAGCGAGTCAGGAAACCAGTTGGCGACGATCTTTTCTGCCATTTTGATTTATCATCAGTGGTTGATAGTGCTTTATTTCGTCTCCGACTAGAAAATAATTTTGGAGAGAGACAAAGAAAGAGTGCATTTCGATATTTCCCATATATAATGATACCTTTTGAATACTGGTTACGTTCAACAAAGAATTACTTTTTTTTTCACCTTTGTTACCTTGGCCCTTCTGTTACATTTTATTATTTTTATTCTGGCCAATAAAAGAGAGCCATATTTTGTCACCGATTCAAAGACAGTATATGAATCCTGTGGCAAATTGGCCTACTGTGATAGCAGTATATAATGAAGTATTTACACCAAAACCAAGGTTTTTTTTTTCTTTCATCACGACCCCTTCACGTATTGGAACAACAACAGAAAAAACCGACTAATCATGTCAAATATGTCAACAGTAGGAGCATTTTTCATCAGCCACCATAGCAACTCATCGGCGGCAATTGAAATCCCGGCTGCCATCATAGTTATCCAATAGCGGCGCGACATCACTCTCCAGCAATATTTTTCTTTTTCTTTCTTTCCTATCTTTTTCTTTTCATCTTTTATTCCCCTCCTCTGACCGCGCCCATCATCAACTTCACGAATATTATGTCTGACGCTATCATCCGTATCTCCAACAAGAACCTTAAAAAGCCTGATGATGCTACTTTCAAGAAAGAACTGGAAGCCATCAATGAACGTATTGACAAATTGAAGAAACAAAACGTACGTCTGTAGAAAAAGAAGAGGAAAAAAGGCAGCTAGTTTGTAGAATTTGTACTGATTCCCTTTGAATGTTGGATACTATTTATTAGGATATCGTCAAGGACAAGATTAACAAACTGCCTGCCAAGCAAGACAATACCCGTCGTGAAGAAATCAAGGAGGAACTCGCTGACCTTCGGGAAAAGCAAGGCAACTTGAAACAAGGACGTCAAGCTGTTTATCAACAATTAGATGCCATCAACGACTCTATCAAGAAGAAGGTAAAATGAAACGATTAGGTGGGATTATACTAATTACAATTGAATTGACACATTGACACTTTTACTATTATTATTGGCAGGTTGGTCAAGTCAAATCATTCCAACAAAAGGTACCTTATAAATCAATTGCTGAAGT
>JAFHAR010002017.1:17999-28003 GCA_019677225.1 Absidia healeyae | reverse complement strand
TTTTTTTTTTTAAAAAAAAAAAAAAAAAAATAGTGTTGGACGATGCCTTCTCGATCGAAAAATTGGATGGTGACTCTTACGAAATCGGTGTCCATATCAGTGATGTTACTTACTTTATCAAACCTCACTCTGCTTTGGACAAGGAAGCTCGAACAAGAGGTGTCAGAGTTGATCTTCTCCATTCTCATGTCCCCATGGTGCCTGAAATTATGACTGAAAAAATGACAAACTTGATCCCCAATCACGTTAGGTAAGAAAATAAAAATGGAGTAGTTAGTTTTTGTGTTTGTGTTATACTCATATCTTTTTTAATTTTATTTCATGTAGATTCACATTCTCAGTTGTATGGAAAATCAACTCTCAAGGCAAGATTTTGGATACGTGGTTCGGTAAATCTACCATAAGGTAAGCGAAAGTTTTTTTAGAGGATGGGGAAGGGACTTGAATGAATATCTTGATCTTACTATTATTATATTTTATAGATCATGCGCTCAATTGACCACCAACGATGCACAAGCTATTATTGATGGAGGATCTCTGGACGACGAACGTGTATCTGGACCACATCGACAAGACATTGAAAACGACATCCGCACATTGGCAGCCATTACAACTGAATTATACAACCTTCGCAATCAAAGCGGTATTCTGACCCAGGTGCGTGATGAATTGGCCTTTGATTTCCAAGCAAACTATTCTCCCCTAGGTGTATCTGTGTTATCCAAACCTATCCCCACTCATCGTATGGTCAAAGAACTCCTCTTGTTGGCCAATACCAGTGTCGCTCAAAAGGTCTCCAGTCGACTACCTGAACAAGCCTTGCTTCGCCGTCATGCGTCCCCGGTGGATCGAAAAATTGTAAGTAAATTATATGAATTGACCACCTAGAAAATGACATATCAATTGACTCGACTCTTTTTTCTTTTGTTGTTAGCGTGCTCTTCAACAATACTGTTCCCGACAACTCGGTGTACAAGTGGATATTGGAAGTGCTGGAAACTTGGAAAAATCGGTCGAGGCCATAAAGGATGACAAGTTACGGAAGCTCGTTTCGGTGATTGTCCTCAAAACACTCAAGCCGCCCAAATACTTTTGTGCTGGAACATACGATATTGCCAAGTACTCTCACTATTCTCTTAACGTTCCCTTGTTTACCCACTTTACAGCTCCCAGTCGCCGCTTTGCTGATATTTTGGTACACCGTCAATTGGAATTTGCGTTATCATCGGAATCTGAAGGTAAAAACGCACACGCACACACACACACACAAAAGGAAGGATAGGACGAGAACTAGTTTCAATGAAATTAATCTCTTTTTTTTTGTGCTTGTGAACATCAACAGATACACCATTTTATTTGGATCGTGATACCGTCCAGAAACTGACACAACATTGTAACGTCAAGAAAGAAGCTGCTCTCTATGCCCGCGAACAAAGCAGCCTGTTATTTTTGGGAACTTATTTGAACAAGATGGCCAAGCAAAATGGAAAGTCGGTGGTTTATCGTGAAGCAACGGTCGTGGCGGTCAGCGACGGTCATGTGGATGTGATGGTGGGTGAACTGAATATGGAAAAGCGCGTGCATTTGGCCAATTTACCCGTATGGCGGTCTGATTTTGACGAAGCCAAACAAGCATTGACCATGTATTGGCGTAAAGGTGTGGACACGTCTACTGGTAAACAACGTCCCTGGTCGATCTCAGACGATGATGACGATGATGATGAAGATCAAGATGGCTACTTGGATGAAGAATTACTGGTGGAGGAAATGTTACGATCAGGCGCTACGACTCTTTCGTCCGACCACCTCTTGAATGAACAACAAACGAACGGCATCAATCCTACGACCACGACTACTACTACGCCTCCATGCAATACTTCTGATCAACAACCTCAGCAAACAATAGTAGAGGAAGACAACAACAACAATGACGAAAGTGAAAACATCGTCAAGGAATTGTCGGTCTTGGAACAATATGCTAAAAAGGCGATGGTGGTGGCAGAAAACCATACCAATGGCACTAGCGTGACGCCTTCACCCAACGTCTCTACGTCGAAATCATATCAACAACGTTGCCCGGAAGCGACCAAATCATCCACCGCTGGCAAACGCGCATCTTTGGTTCGAGCAAGACTTTCTGACAGCACAGCGTATAGTACCGAGCAAGGCTATCAAACCGTTAAGGCATTGGACAAGATTCGTGTGGCTTTGGTGATGGATATGGTGAGAACCCCTCCTTTGATTCGTATTCTTGCTGTCAACCCTTTCGCATAATTATATTATCCCCTCCCTCTTTCACCCTTTTTTTTTAGCTTTGGTTTTTATTTTTATTTTTATATACATATATATATATCTTATTTATTCCCCCTTCCTTTTTTTTATATACACCCTGATTGACCCTCTCTCTTTTTTTTATATATATTTTTATGTTTTACTTGATTTTGATATTACTACAATAAAAAAATAAAAATGATTTTTTTTTTCTTGAAATGATGAATGTATCGAATTGACTATGGAGTTTGTATATTGGTGCATGATTGTTGTCTTTTTTTTATTATTATTATATTGATGGATGGTCGTTGCCCCCCTCCCCCTCTTTTTTTTATATATATTTTTATGTTTTACTTGATTTTGATATTACTACAATAAAAAAATAAAAATGATTTTTTTTTTCTTGAAATGATGAATGTATCGAATTGACTATGGAGTTTGTATATTGGTGCATGATTGTTGTCTTTTTTTTATTATTATTATATTGATGGATGGTCGTTTCCCCCCTCCCCCTCTTTTTCTTATCTTGTCCATGAATTCAGCGAGTTCCAGCAAGTACAGACCCAGTATACTGTGATTTAAGGCGTTTTTTGACAGGCTGTGCCCCAATCTCGACTTTTATACAGAAAGTTGATCCACATCCACATACACATACACATACACAAACACAAACACACGTAGATCATAACCAATAAATCAAAATAAAATAAAAAAGAATAATTGTACACTATTTGACTTTATTGTAAATGATTGAGTAAAAAAAAATAGATATGACAGCTAAACTAGACTAAACTAAACTAAACACCGCCACCTATTCATTGTCGACGTTTGAATGATCCACGACCAAAGCTGAGAGGAATGACCATGCCCACGTCCGCCCTAGCAATTTCATCAAAAGAAGAAGCATCCAACACCAAAAGGAACGAGGTCTGTCGTATCACATCCAAGACAACGCTAATCAATACCCCGTCATCTTCACCACCACCACCGACATCATGTTGTTGTTGTTTAGAATCATGATGAGGAATGAAGATGGTTTCACTTGGATAACACCCACGTTCATGCCAATGTGCTTGCTGAGTTTTCGAATGGACATTCAATTTGGTAATACCGTTCCAATAGTTGGGTCGCTGTTGCTGATCATCATCGCCGTCACCACCGCCTTCATCAAAGACACCAAGGCCATATAAATAGGTATAGTCTTTCATCTTGTAAGAAGGATGAAGTGTTGGTAATTCCAGGTCTTGTCCAAGAGTAGTAAATGTGGCCATAGGCATCCAGTTGTACCAGCCATTTTCTACATCGGCGGCGTTGTCGGTGGTCCCGCGCGCATAGTTCCACAAGGCAGACATGGATGAAGTGATGCTGTTGACGGATGGAAGGTAAGATTGTTGGTTGGTATAGATTGCTTGTGCTGTCCCAAGATCGTGTAAAAGGTACCGCCGGATGTCAGAAGATGGTAAGGAGGTTGAAGATGTCGTGTCACGTAAGTTGTCTGTTGTCAAATGGGTGGTGATCACATCATCCTTGTATGTCACTATATCCACCATGATTTGTCCATGATCATCCTCGAAGGCATTGGCATGATTGAAGCTAATATATATATATATATAGAAATGGTTTTCATACGTTATTCATTATCCCATGATATATATATTTCTTTTTCTTACCCAAAACACGACGGAGCACGGTAGTTGGCAATGACTTGACCCTTTTCTCTTGATATGACATAAAATAAAGTTGGTTCCGCAGGGTAAAACGAAAAGGAATCCATGATGCTTTCATTCCAGGCAAACTTGACAGCACTTGAATGGGCCAACATGGGGAAGATCACCAAAATAATGTAATGCTTGGTGACGGCAAAACTGTTCACATAACCAGTAGGTGTATTGTCGATGGTGGCGATGATGGATCCGCGCGTATTCTGTTCGGTGGTTGAGAAAAAATGGTAACGTGTTGTCCGATAGCCGATTTCCATTGTAAAGTTGATGTATTCCCCGGTTTCCGTATCGTAATGACCATTGGGACATGCATTGTACCCTTGGAAGGCAGTATTGATTTCATCCCATGTGAGCAAGCGAGAGGGTTTCAAGTCGAATGGATCCAGTTCCTGAATCTAAAATAAAAAGGAGGGAGGAGGGGTCAAGTAAAAAACAAAAACAAGAAGAAGGTTGAGGGAGGTTTTTGACTTACATGATTTGCCATGTTTTGACAGAATAAGTGACCATCGACACCAGGAATAGATGTCAGAATACGAGCACCACATGGTTCGCCATCAGGTTTACTTGGTTTCGAGGCAGCCTTGATAAATTTGATTAAAACGGTTTGATTGGCATGCGTGTTGAAGAGACCAGCAGGGTGGCAAGGCGCATAACCATGATGATCACGGATTTTTTCAATCATTCGACGACTGGTAAGACGACTTCGATAACTGATAGTGTTCTGTTGACCATTGATATCAAACCGGTTCACGAGTGGAAGCCTAAAAAGATAACACAGTAATAATAATAATAATAATAGTCGGTATCAAGTGAAAAGTAGTAATAAATACATGTCAATGCTTCTTACCCATCAAACAAGTGACCAAAGGTAAACGTTCCAGTAGCGCTTTGTAAGTATCCATCCACTTCAATTTTGCGAGTATATCGTATATCATAAGTGCCAGGTCCCACAGTGTAATGTTCAGTCGTAAGCCAATGAGGAAGTTGACCGGAGACAGTAAGCATCACCGTTTCTGGAGAATGCCCCGCGTTGTGTAAGCCCTATAGTAAAAAAATAAAAATAAAAATGAATTAAAGTATATGAGCAATGAAGACAACAGCATGGCTATTTTTCTTTCTTTCTATTTTCCTTACGACATCCAGATTGTATTGGTCAGAAGTAGTCGTCACGGTTGAATTGAGAGCAGGAGACAGCGATACATTGCGGATATCCTGAGAATGATCTTGAATGGTCATCGTCTTGGGAGCTAATGAGAGACCCTCCTGAGGCGACTGTCCTTGAGCTGCTTGCGTAATCATGTCATTACCATTGTCGTCGTCAATTTGAGCGTCCTTCAAGTTGGCATCCATCTCCATATCTTGACCAATAGGCAAGTCATTTCGTGTGCTTTTTTTGTCCACAATTTGTTCTGCATCCTCGCATTGATCAGTTGTTTCTGGTGCAGTCATGTTATTTTTGTAAGATTTGATATATTCATAAACTAATAAAAAAAAATTGAGGGGAAAAAAAGGGAGAAGAACCCAGCATCGTACCCATTTTGCAGTAAAATATTTGAAACGCCGCCATAATTTCCTAAAATAAAAGATAAATGAATAAAACCCAGTTTTTTTATTATATAATGTACAAGAGGAATGATCTAAAAGATAATTATAAAAAAACATAAACTACAAAATAAGAAGAGTAAAATAAAGAGAAGCGAAATGAGGATATAAAAAAAAGGGGGGAGAGAGAGAGGCAATGCAATATAAAACTAGTAATCATGCTTTTCGTCGCTGGTCATCGATTGCGCCTTTTCGGACTTTTCGCCATGGATAGAGAGTTGATCGTCGGATGGAAGGACGTTCGTATCGGGAATCTTGACAGCAACCATCAACATGAAGGGGAAAGAGACCATGACCAAAATCCAGCTGATCAGGCATTCCCATTTCAATGGAATATCAGCAGCGTCTAAACCAAAGCTAATGGCAGCACCAGCGGATTGCAACGCCTTGTAGAAACCAGCATAGCGAGACAAAATGGAAGGATCATTGGACATAGCACCCATCAACCAATAAAGGTAAGACTGATAAATAGCATCTGAGAAACCATACAACATATACAAGACAAAGGGACCACCGAAGGCACCATTGGTCCAATGAATAGGATCATCATAACTGTTATCAAAGGACAATTGGAAAATAAAGCCACCAATCCAGACAGCCAAAATGATACCAAACATGATACCCAAAGCAATTAAACCACGAGTACGACGTTTCAGACCTTGATAATCCAAAATGGCACCAATGCCCAAAGCGGCAAAGATTTGCATACCCCAATACATGGTACCATTCAAAGCACGAGTAGAAGCATCAAAATAGACAGCATTGACACGGAATTGATAAGAGTAAAACCAGTTACTAGCCAAGAAAGCAGGGAACAAAGCCACCATACGCCATTCACGCCATACATTGACAGCACCCTTCAATTCTTCTTTCCAGCTTGTATGATTGGCGACAGCGACAGGGGAACCATCGGTACGAATAACTTTGGTGGGAGGAGCGAGGGCAAGGGAGATAAAAGAACCAACCAGCATGATCACAACAAAGGCAGTATAGGTACCTGTGGATACACCACCACTAGCGTTGTTCAAATTCATACCAAGAGTAATAACAGAGCCGAGAATACCACCCACATTAAACAAAGCCCAAAAGATAGCCACTGATTTACCCTTGTTCTTTTCATCAGGATAAGCCATCATAATCGCACCTTGAGCAGCCCAAAATACAGCAGCACAACATCCAAGAATGGCACCGGCAGCAATGACGAAACCTGACGTTTGTTTACGATCATACACCCACAAGGAAGCGGAATATAAGGCATAACCCAGAGAACTGACCTAGAATATATAAATAAATATCAAAGGAAACACAAAATAATAATAGTTAGTATATATATATATATATAATAATCACCGCCTCTCATGTGCTGTTGTTGTTGTTGTTCCGCGGAGAGGACGAATACTGAGTTTACTTCCTCCGACAGTTTCAATATAATAAGAATGTACTTTTTTCTTCTTCTTACCGTTAAACAGGGACGAATGCCAAGCTTGTTGACAATGGAACCAGCAAAGAAGCCCACAATACAAAAACAGCCATACAAAGCACCATTAGCAGAATCTACAAGACCTACATTCGAAGACATTCCACCACCGGCACCAAGACCATTAAGAGCGTTGAAGATGCCAGGAGAACATAAACTGATCAATCCTATCATTGCGATCTGTGTAACGGGGGAGTAATACCACTGAAAGTATGAGGATATCATAGTATAAAATGGTGAATGAGGAGAAGACGAAGAAAAATAGAGAAATTAGAAAGACAAAAAAAACTTTTTTTTGCCCTTTATATTTATTTTTGACTATGAATAGGGATTTAACCAAATTAGGGGGTAACCATTTAGCCCCTTGATTAGGATAAATCTGACCCTTCCAATGATATTAGGGTCAGCAGCAGTCCAACGATATTACTGCTTAGCTGATTTTTTTTCAACCTCAGGTGAATCAAAGTGCAACAATTTTTCCCCCACCTGGGGCGGATGAGTGAAGTGGGGTTCCCGAGATGTACACACACGCACATGGTGTTCCGTATCATATAGTCCATATTTCGTACCTGATCAACAAAAAAAAGTTCGCTTTGAAATGAAAAACTGCTACCTTATTCTGCTTGTTATCCAAAATAAGAGTATTTTTTTTGTAGAAAAAAAAGGTTGTATTATGTAAGTAGACCCTTCACCCAACTTTAAAAAATTAAAAGTGTCCTATTTTGATGTCATGGAAAAATAAGGGTCCCCCACCCTAGCCAGTACGAATGCGGTAGACGGAGTTTAAGTAATTAGCTTATTGAAAAAATATCTGGGGAAAAAATACAGGGAGAAAAGATATCACAATTAAGCCGAAATGTGGGTCCAGAGTCATATTGAAAGACCCTTGTTTGAATTTGTTTTTTTATCGACTCGACATTGCCTTGTGATGTTTTTGTTTGACTTCAAATAACCACCCTTAGTCTAAAGAAGAAGCAGAAAATGCAGAAGAAACAAAAAGCTAACAACAAAAGGCATAAGCTCGTGATACTTTCTATAAAAGATCATCACTAGGGATGGTTTTCCTCATTTCATCATCAGTCCACCAGAAATGAGCAAATGAAAACGATGATATTGATGATATAATTACTGGGAAATCGTTTTAATTTTTGATTTGTTTTCGGAGACCCTTTTTTTTTTCTTTTTTCTTATGTTGGCACAGGTTTTCTTCTGAATCTCCACGGAGGATGATTGGGTAATTATCAATAAACACGCTTTTCCCACGATTCATCACCTATTGGATACACCACGGAATAGTGGTGAAGGGAGATTTAACGGGAAGGCGGGGAAAATACGTGCAGTGAAACACAATGAATAAAACTGATTCCGCTGGAACGGAAAGCGGCGCCTTAACTGGGGGGGGGGTTTTACTGACCTGTCGCACATTTTGAATCGGTGTCGCACCTGAAAAAAATGCATCCCCGTATTTTGCCCCGGTCTTAAATATTTATCCGACAACCAAATGAGTTTATTTAACAACAACGAAGACGATAAAGACTAGTAACCTGTTGATATAGTAACAATAATAAAAAATATGATAGTTTATTTGGAATATGAGCGTAAATGGAGGAACTGTAATGTAAAAGTAAATACAAGGGGGAAAAAAGACGACGATAAAGACTAGTAACCACGTTGATATGATAATATAAAAATAACAAAGTGATAGCTTATTTGGAATATGAATATAAATGGGGCGCGACTATAATGTAAAACTGAGTTCATGCATGAAGTTTTCTAATCCAAATGGCGATGGAGGAGGAACTGTAATGTAAAAGTGAAGGGCAAGCAAAAAAAGGAATGGATTGTAATCTAAAGTGGAGGCAAAGCGCGATAAAAACCAAGTCCTACAGCGACGTATGACACGATTTTCACGTTTCTCACCTCTAGTGCCCCAGAGGTCAAGTTGACCACTCAACTACAACTAATAAAAAACATGGCCTCATGTTTGCTACACACTTTATGTTAGTCACCCAAGATGGGAGCGTCAATATATAGCGAGTTAGAGCCGCATTTTCAAAATTTCAAAAATCGATAAATTTTGGCTGTGAAATTCGAAAAAAGAAATTTTCTTTTTTTGTGCCAAAATCATAGAAAAAGATATAGAGGGCCACTAGACACCTTCTACGTCATTTCTGAGCCGGATGGGTCCACTTTTACTAGTAAAAAACCTGAAAATCGTCTCAACGGCGCTATAAGCCGTATTTTAACGTTTTTTTGCCTCTGGATCCTCAGATGCCGCCCTGTTCACCCAAGGCGGCAGCGTCAATGTGAGTGGTGTGATTTGATTTGATTTTTTTTGCTCACTTGAGCATACATCCTGCGATTGAAAATAAAATCAAACGGCGACAGAAGTATGCTCGAACCTTAACAAAAGAGTCAAGACCTATCAGGTGTTTCTCAATAGAGACAGTGGAAAGAGACAAAAGTCGGGTAATGCAACCGTTGAGCCACAAACATTAGTCCAAGATTAACAACCGACAGACAGGTAAGACGGAAATGAAAAGGAAAGACGAGCCACACTCAAAAAAGAGTTTATTTTTGCGTTGTGTATCGACGCTCCAGTTGGCACTTGACGACGGCAAGAAAAAACATTGACAAAAGAGGACAAGCACCATAATCACCATGATAGAAATATTTCCACTATCTTGGTTGGTAACGTGTCTACCCCTTACTTTATACATTATATATCTGTACCTAGCTCTTTATTCTTTTTTGGCAATTTTCGAACTCAGCGCCAAACTATATTTTTGAAGTCTTTCAACTTTTTTTTTTCGTTTTTGTTTGTTTAATCGACGCCCACTTTTTTATCATCCCTTTTGTTCTTCTTTTTCTTTAATCTTATTTATTCTTCCTTCATCTCTATTATATATTCTTCCTTCATTCTTTCATCTCAT